>VDFB02326840.1:0-76614 GCA_007258455.2 Sequoia sempervirens | reverse complement strand
CTTTTTCCTTTTTCCTATCTTTGATGGTGTATGTTTGCAATTTGGTTATGGCTTCATATATCATCTAGGTATGTGCAGGATCATCATGGAAAAAATAATCCCTTAAGTGGCAAAAAATTCAGAAAAATCAGAGTTAGGGAACTTGACATAAAAAATTTGAATAAGTTATCTACATTATTTCAAAAATATGTAAGAATAGAATCTGTGGAAAATTGAATGGAGTTTCTAGACTACTAGGTTTGTTTTAAAAAAATAATATATACTTGGTGAAAATTTGAAATTTCAATGCAATAGTACTTAAATTTCAGGGAAAAAATAAGAAGTAGGTGTTTGTCTAACCACCTTAACCACAATAAAATGATAATATTTTTTTATAAGATTTTAGATATAAGTAGAGGACTCATGTCCTGATGTGATGCATATTTTGTAATTTTTTCCAATTAAATAATTAATTATAAATTTTGGCTTACAAACTCTTTAAAAAATATAAAACTGTATGTCTCAATTTCACCTTAACTTGGTCAAAACTTCATGAAATCCCCAATTTTTATTTTAATCCCATAGTATGTGAAGTATAGAATTTGATTCATGTTTTGGATTCAAAAATGATAGTGTTTGAAAGCTATAGATGTTTTTCAATTAGCCAATAATTAGGACTTTAGTCAATTTGAATAGAAATGAATAAAAATTACTTATTAAATTCAAAGTAAAGCATAATTTATAATGGTGGAAAGTCGAACCTTTTAAAACCATTTTGTTTCATCAATTTTTGGGTAAAAAAAAGTCGTCAGCCACATACCCATCTACAAGAGTGTTCCTTTTTGCCTATGTTGGTTTTCCATAGGATCTTGATCTTGGGGGCTTGGCCACCCTCTTGATTGTTGTCATCCTATCTTACCAACATTTGTGCATTCGAACCCCTCTTGATTGCATGGTTGGCTACTTTAGGGCGAGTTTGAAGCAAGTTCATCCTCTCACTAAAGTGTGGGGTAAATGTAGTGTAGTAAAATGCATACCCTTTCATTTTCACACTTGTTTGGGCCCACCTTGCTTTATTTATCCTCATTTATGGCTTAATTGGTCCTATTTTGTATCCACAAGCCCTATGAATTACATCTTTTTTCTGGCTAATCATGACATTCTCCAATGCATAAATGATAATTTAATGATTTCATTGAAGTGTCCTTGATTTTTAGGTTCGGACTAAAATGCCACCTAGGGCGTCTTTGTCCCCTAAAGGTATCAGGACCTTGATTTTGAGGCATCCTAATTGGGCCCCTTTTGGTGTCTGCACCCCAAGTTTTTAGGACATGGGACTAAGACACCACCTAGGGCATCTTAGTCCTCCTTGAGTCATTTTCGGGATTTAATTTCAAATTCTGGCAGGATTTAGCCTCCTTTATTTAATGAATTCATATGTTGGCTTGGTGTGATATAATTTGGGATATTAAACATAATTAATTATAAATACAAGTTTCCTTCTCTCAATTTTCTCCCAACAAGCTTACAAGCAATCTAAGCATCCAAAAATTCAAGTATTCAGGCATTCAAGAGTATTCTATGAAGCATTTGGAGCCATCATCAAGATTCAAGCATTCTATCAAAGAGCTTCTTGCATCATGTGTGTTGTGCTAACATTTGTGATGTAGGGTTTTGATTCAAGCAAGAAATTCAAGATCCATATCCATTGCATCCCTTTCACACAAGTTTTTAGAACTTATTACAAGGGTTTGGTGAGTTGTAGCATTGCATGTTGTTCAAATTCACCATTTCCTTCATTATTTCTATTTCATTTCAAGGTTTAATTACCAACAAGGGGTTTGACCAAGGAAAACCCCCATTCACTAACAAATAACAAGTTTTTATCATCTTTCATATTTGTGATTGCATACTTAGGTTTAATTCTTGAAGATCATTTGGAGTGAAAATTTGTAAAAGTTGCAAAGTTGCATTGCAAAGTTGTCACCTTCATGGAAACTCACCTATAGGCTAAATCCAAAAGTTTCAGAACCTGAGATCGGAAAGGAAGCAAGTGTAGACCTTGGAGCTCAGGATCACATTCATAGTTTTCAAACATTCAAAATGTGAATAATATGCCACCTTGGGCATCTTATTCCTCCTAAGCATATTTTTTAGAGATTCCTTCAAATCCAGTTTCGACATCCGAAGACTTTGCATCTGCCCTAAAAAATAGCAGTGGGACTAATACACCACTCTAGGCATCTTAGTCCTCCATAACACTTTTTGGCAGCTTCTTTGCATTTTCAGAATCCTCACAACATCTCCAAGCTTCCTAGGTACACACATCATAACTCCCTATTGCATATTTTCATTATTTGTATCTCTCATTTAACTTACATAACTAGGTTTTTTAGGTTGAATGTTCATTTGTATTTTCCAAGCATTTTATTGGTGGTGAACCACCTTTAAATCTGAAAAATCCCCCTCCTAGGTCCTCCTCATTATGAATTAAATCACCTTGTGAGGTTTTTAGTCAATCCAATTAGGACCCCTAGGACATCCTTGAGTGATTTGTTGGAGAAAGAGTGACATTGTTTGTCCATTTTCCCCATAAATAAGTCATGATTGTCTTTGATTACACCCTATTGCACCAAAACACTCTCACAAGTAGGAGAGATATTAGGAGATGAGTTAAGGGTAGGTAGATCTATATTAAGAAATGTTTCCATGATTTCATTCTCTTGCATCAAGGTACTCTCACAATTATGAAATATATGGGGAGAATGACTAACATGCTTGTTAATGATCTCATTTAGTTTCCCTAGATTGTACTCATAAGTAGGGAGATTATACTTATGCAAGCCATGCTTTATCATATCAAAACCACATCTTTGAAAAGGATGTTGGTGTAATTAATTATTAATTACACATTAGCATAAGTTTACTTAGGCATATTTAATTCCTAAGTTATAGGTTTTATCCTTATCTTGTTGAGCTATCTTGTTGCTCAAGATAAGATTAGGTTTATGCATCTTTGCTTTTATAAAGCAAATTATCTCTTATAATATTTTGTACTTTGATTATATCAATTTGCACATCTTTTGCAAATCTCTTCTTTTTCTTTTTTCTCTTCTGTGGAAGGTGATTTTTCTAGTTTGCAATCAGATCTTGGTTTCTAACATGGTATCAGAGCCTTGATTTGCACCCCCTTCTCAGATTTTTTGGAGGAAGACATTGCAGAGCTCGTTCGGGGTCCCTCGAGGGTTTCATTCCTTGAGCATCTTTATGCAGCGTCTTGGATCAGATCGGGGTTTTCCGTTGGATTCAGAGCACTGGAAAAAGTTAGAAATGGCTTTTATTTCATTCATTTTGGTCATCGTTTGCCAGATCTGCGAGGGTTTCAAGCTTGGTGATTTTTCTGATAGATCTAGGGGTCGCCTAATTTTTGGAGCACTTTGGGCCCAAACGGACGTCGCCGTTGGATTCGCAGTGCCCAAAAACCCCTATTTTGATATAAAATTTATCCAATTTGGACACATTCATTTGGAGAGGAAAATTTTTTTTACTTGAGGACCGTACGGGCCCCAAGCATAGTTTTCGAGGCACAGAGTACAAAAAAAATTAAAAAATTAAAAATCAAAAAATCTAATGGTTTTTTGCGCTCGCAGTTTAAAACAAGCCTACCACCGTTCTGCCACTGGGCGGCCACCCGCGAGCTGCTCGCCACTAGTCCACCGCCACTTTGTCAGCTCCCTCTAGCCCCTGTGGTCAAGCAGGCTGTCACATCAAGGACTAGGCCCTCGCGCCAACCCCTTCCGGGACTCCAAGCTTCCACCCCGATCACATCTGTGACCAAGGGCTGCGCCCACAAGCCCCTGACGGACTCTCAAGCCCCTACGGTGGTCACATTGGTGACCAGGGGTCATGCTCAGACCCTGCTGCCAGTCCCCTGGTCCACCCAGGTGACTAGGGGCTCTATTTTTTTTAGCCCCCGAGGGCTTCTAGTAGCCAAATCGGACATTTTTGGAGCACTTTCACAGAAATAGGCGTAACTTTCACATACGACATCTTTTTTTGCAAACGAGATATCGCCGGAAAGTTGTTTCCAAGATCTATGTAATGGTGTAGGTATGATTTTTTGGTTTTTCCTTTTTGATGTATTTTTCAGCATCGCAAGTCAGATGTTTCTGTTTTCACTCTGGGAAGAATATCTTTTGACTCGCTTATCTATTTTTCGTGATTTTTGCTGCATTGGAAAGCTAGTTTCAGCCTCTATGCAGATCTGAGGTCATTTACATAATATGTGTACCTTATTTTATGCATGCTTTCATTTTTTTTCGTGCACTAGGTTTGCATTTTCACTTATGTTTCTGTAGTTTTGCATTCTCTCGTTCTGCAATCATTAGGTATTGTAATAACGAACTGGTATAAAGTTCCATTAAGGGGGGTTCTTGCATCCATCCTTCATGTTGGTGACAACTCGCATGAGTTTGTCTGGTTTCTTGTTGTCTCCTTTTAGCTTCTTTCTTGCTTAGCTGGAGACATCTTTGGTTTGCTTTGGTTGACACTTCACATTGGGATTTTATGGTTCTTGATCCGCATTGGTTTAGATATTTCTCATTTGAGGGCCATGTTTTTATGGTTAATGCTCCAAAATCTTGATGGTACTCATCCTATGGGCAGTTTTAGTTTCAGTTTGGCATTGGCTTTGAGAGACACAACTTCCAAATTTGTCATCATTATGGGTCCTTTCATCCTTTCATCTACTATTGCTTACAGATTCTAGGGTTGATCCAATATGTGAGTTTCCAATGTTCCTTGGCATTGGGTATGTTGTTGCATTTGTGATTCTGATATGGTATTTTGCAAACATAAGTATCTTTCCTTGCTTGCCGGATTTGGGGTTCCAGTGTTGCTTCTTCAGAGGCCTTCTAGTGATTCTTCGCAATAGTTCATCTCACTAAGGGGGCATTTTTCCCACTGGGTTTTCTCTCTATTTGCATTTGTACATGAGTACCTGACCAGGCCTTGTTGTCGGGACTCATATTTTCATAATAATTTGCTTCTCCCTAAGTTGCACTTATGGGGGGTGTTGGTGTAATTAATTATTAATTACACATTAGGATAAGTTTACTTAGGCATATTTAATTCCTAAGTTATAGGTTTTATCCTTATCTTGTTGAGCTATCTTGTTGCTCAAGATAAGATTAGGTTTATGCATCTTTGATTTTATAAAGAAAATTATCTCTTGTAATATTTTGTACTTCGAATATATTAATTTGCACATCTTTTGCAAATCTCTGCTTTTTTGTTTTTCTCTTATGTGGAAGGTGATTTTTTTGGTTTGCAATCAGGTCTTGGTTTCTAACAAAGAGCATGTAGCAGCATAGGTTTGAAATGTATTTGGCAACCCGCAGGGGTTATGAACTTGGCACTAAAATTAAGAAACTAAACTACCTAAAATAATTTCAATGCCCGAGAAAATATAAATAATTTTTCCTGTATTATCTGATATTCATTATAATCTAAATCGATCTGCAGGATAGGATGCCCAAAGGGTGTGAGTCCTTGACCCGGGGTTAAAAATTGAAAAATTGATTTTTTTTATTATGTTGACTTCCCAATGTTTCTTTCTCTACAAGTTGCACATAGGTTGAACCATTGATATTTTTTTTCTATATTTTTCTTGGTTTTAGGCAATATAATACAGAAGTTGCAAAATTAATGAGGCCGCGAGTGAAATGTTTTTTTTACAAGTTTTGAATTCAATTTTGAGATCTGAAATGCAATGAATTCAATGACTCTGTAGACATTACAAAATTTACATCATGCATTTTAAATAGGTGCCTTGTTAATTCATCAAATGGAAATTAAGTTTATTTGATTAATCTCTAAAGTCCTCCCATTTAAATTAAATAGGATTTATCTTTTAACACTAACATCATCCCTTTGGCTAAATAAAATCAAAATATTTTTAACTAAGTCTAAATCATTTTCATCTCCTTTGATTTATTTAATTAGCAAATATATAAAATTCGAGATTAAAATCATCTAATCCTCATTAAATTAATCCTAATTATGATTAGTTTAATCCCCAAACTTCATGTCACATCCTCACAAAAGCTTGCTTGCACAAATAAAATCATTTTAGTTGGTTTATTAAATCTTCAATTTCCATCAACATAAAGTGGAATATTCCCATTTCAAATCCCTACACTCTCAGATGACTTGTCCCTTCTACCATAGCATTAAACTCCCCTCTTACATGTCCCCCACTTGGCATTTAAGACCGCTTCTTCTCCCTCCAACAAGCCAAATTTCAAATTTGAAAAGGCCACCTAATGTCATTTATTGGCACATTCATCAAAACATGCACATCCCTTGCCCATTCACATGGTGACAAGTGGCTCCTTCCTATTGGTTGGGTTTTTATCCCACATTCATAGCTTTTACCTCTTCTCTCATCAAACTCTTCTATAAATAGAGAGGTTATCCTTCATCCACAATCATCCACAATTTCATGCAAAGTTACTCTCTTCACATTGAGAGCTAATTTTGTCCATTATCATTGTATTTTCATCATTGGCTTGTCAAGGGTTGGGAAAGGGCCACTATGGAATATGTATATTTCATGTTTTTATATGCTTTGATAATCTTTGTCATTTGTTTGCATTTTGAAGCATGATGTATTATTTCATAGGGATGTTGAAGGTTTGTTTTTGTAAAAACACTAATCATGCTAATGGCTTGATTAGAGTTTTAGCTATTTGCAGATTTTCACATCCACCAACTCTAAGATGCCACAATATGAAAATGATGATTTTGATGCAATTTTAAAATGAAATAATGTAACTTTTTCCACTTTTTGAACTATATGAAAGATGCCTAAAAGGGTGCAATTATGAATTCCAATTATGGCTTTTTCAAGCACAAACAAACTAAGAAAACATAGACAAAAATGTGTGAAAAAGATTGCAAAAACACTTGTACAAGGATAGGGTCGCCCAATGGTGACTAGGTCTTTGAACAAGGTTCTAAAAATTCAAAATTTGAATGTCTAAGTTGTTGTTTAAGTTTGCTATTTTTGTTTGCAAACAGACTTAGCAGTGTATGCTTTTTCAAAAAAATTGCAATCTAAAACAAAGTAATTCAAATTCAAGAATGCAATAATAAAGGAAAAATTTGAATGTAATGTCTAGATCTTAATCATTCAACAAACGACTAATTCTAAGATGCAATATTTTGAAAAGTATAACTTGATGCAAACTTGAAGCAAAATAATGTAATTTTTTTCACTTTTTAGGCTTAAATGAAAGATGCAATCTAAATGCAATTAACAATTTCAAAGTTTAACAACATAATGAATATAAATCAAATCTAAATATGATTGAAACAAACCCTAATGGAATCTATGATTCATCATGTGATGCAAATTTTTTAAATTTTTGATGCTTTTAGAATGCAAAAATGAAACCCTAAATGAGAAGTGCAAAACAATGCCAATGTAAATCTAGTCCTAGGGTTTGAAAGACTTCCAAGTCAAAAAGTTATGATGTCAAATGTCAGGTTCACCAAAGTGTAATATAGAAAAAAGGGGTCTTAGGTCCTAAATACAAAGAACCTAGGATGTGATGATGGCCTTTTTCCAAGTTACATTAAGATGTGGATTACAAGGTGAAAATATTGACTACCAACCCTAAAAGTGAGATAATCAGACTTGGATCTACATCTAATTGAGGGTTGGATTAAATTGAAAGTATTTTGGAATGATTAACCTAATGATCCTATATTCCCTAATATGAAAAATGTAAGATCCTAATAACTAATAAAAAATTCAACTTTTGATAGATTTGGAAAGTGTAGATGACTATGTACCTGACCAAAAAAATTGGTTTTGCTATGCCTAAAAGGACATGGCCACCCAATGGCTGTTGAGTTCTTGTAGGGGTGTCCTGCTCAATTTTTGGGGTCCTCTAATATTAGATCTAAGCTTCTATTTTCTGCATGTCCCACCAATTAGGTGGCACTTCAGCCTGAAGAGGTTATGCTCAATAGGGTTTATGGGAGTACTACTCCATCCGTGTGACACATCCGCACTCGTGGTACTTGAACTTTCCTCAAGCACCCATTTTATATTCTAGCTGGAAGTGGCTTGGCTTTAGCCTGTTACCAGTCAAGTCGTCCCTTAAGGTGAGTACTTTTTCCCTTAAGGCAGGCCTATTTCTAGAAATAATAATCATTTCTCTTACATCTAGGATTGCTCGAAAGTACAAGGGGAGAGGATACTCCAATCATTAAGTCTTAAGGTTTTATAACAAGTAAAATGGGTCTGGTTTTCTGATCACCAATTTTTCACAAGGTGAGAGCATAATCATCTACCATTTGTTCAAACACTTGCAAACAAAGTTCATTTTAGTGTAGCAATGGAAATATTCCTAAACTAAAAGTCACAAAAAAATGGTTCGAAGGATAAATCTTTGACAAATGTAGTTGCAAATCACATGTCAGTAGTTTGGATAGATGCCCTGGACCCACAAAAATTCCAACGCCACAGGCTGCAAATGAATATTAGTAACACAAGAAATGTATGCTAGAACAGAAAAACAATATGCTAAACAAAAAATAACAGAAAAATAGAAATCAAAATGCAAAACCAAAAAGGACAAAAAATTGAAAAACTAGAATGCAAAGGGAAGAAAAATTCACAAGAAGATGCGTTGGATCAGAGCAAATTCGTCACTGTGTGCCAGTCAGATATGTCACATTTCTGTCGAATGTGGCTTTTCGTACTGCCAATGCATCACCTCAGAGTGATTGCGTCATTTTAAAATTCGAATGTGTCACAGCGCATCAGATGCGGCGCGGGAAAACTCAAATGTGTCGTTCCATACCTGTACCTACAAAAATGACAGAAAATACCAAAAACTGTATGAAATAGAAAAATAATAGTTAGGTTCACCAATGTATCTAAGGGTTAATTTTTCTAAGGTTAGATTATCAAATAATAAAGCATACAAACCCAAAGAAAGTAATGAAATGCAAAGGAAATATAAATTAAAAACACAAAATGGAACAAGGTCACCAAGTGTCTTCAATCTCCATGGTTGATCTTCATTACACCTTCTAACTTGCTGGAAAGATGTGTTGCCCTCAGATTCAAAGTACGAGCAATTTGAAAATAAGACTATGTCTTACACAAGCTTTGAAGGATTTGGAATATGACAAAATGAGATCTAAAAGTCTATGAAAAAATGACTCTAATGCCTAAGACAATTATGTCAAAATCATAAAATGAAAATGCAAGCATCTATGTGTTGTTGTGAGTATGTGTAAGTGTCTAAGTGTAATCGAAATTGTGAACAAAAAACTAGCATTTTATAGAAAATGCAATTTTGGACGGACAGGCGAGATTGAATTTTGACATAAGCCTAAAATCAGAGGACGATATTTAATGTGACAAATCCTAATCAGGGTTAGGGAAAAATTATTAAATGAGTGGTCAAGATGTCATTTGAGAAAGTCAAATCGGCGGTCAAGAATAAATGTGACAATTAGTCAAAAAGATAAAGATTTTTGAAAATAAAGAAGATAAAGACTGCTTGATTTGTAAGATTCGAAAAATCAAGAGGATAAGAGTTGAACTGAAAAGCAGATTTGAAAAATCAATAATTTGCTCAATTGCTTGATTTTTTGAAGAAGATTACCATTTTGAATTTAATTAATTCAAAATATGGAATTTGTGCTATAATAAATAATTGATTTTTAGATTATTTACTAAAATAAACTGACAATCAAGAAAGTGATATCATTTTAAATAATTTATTTCTTTAAAATGAGGGAAATGTTAAATTTGGCAATTAAATAATTAAAGATAATTATTTGATTTAGAGGATATGATCAATAATTAAATAAATTAATAAATTCGTTTAATTATGAGAATTAGTGACATATTAAATAAATAAATATAATTCATTTATTCAATAATCAGGAAGAATAAATGAACAAAGATAATTAAATATATTAATAAATTTAATTAATTATACAAAGATAATAGACTATTAGTGACGTATTGAATAAATAAATTTATTTATTTATTTAATAATCATGAAGAATAAACAAACTTGAATTAATTAAATAATTATGAATTATTTAATTAATAGTGGAATGTGGATGAAGGACATAATTAAGATGTCAAGATTATGCTAGGACGAAAGTGATAAAATAGAGCTTGTAGGTCTAGGTCATTTTTATGTGTCTACATTTTACCCCTCTTTGTCATAATGTAGCCTGTCGCAATGTGACAAAGAAAATAAGTCAAAGTCATGCCCCAGTGAAGGTATAGAGTATCAATGCCCCCTCGGGAAATTTTTCAAATTTTGGGCTAGCGGCAGAAAAATTTGGAAAGGGTCCCGATAAGTCAATTGGATGAGCAGAAAGACAGTGGTGTAGATGGTTTCGGATTCTGACATGTTTAAGGCAGCCAAAAGTGTGGTCAAAGTTGGTCAAAAGGTCCTCCAGTAATAACCTAGTTGAAAAATGTCATTTTGATGTTTACAAATAGGTTGAGAAATTGGTAAAAGTCAATTCATTTTCACTATTTACCTTTGCAATTTCGAGAGCTCAAAGCAAGGAGGACTTCGGTGAGGATGATGATTCCAGTGACTGAGCATCATGGCAAGATCATGTGGACCTACAGGTGGCCAGAGGGCTTAGAGCCTGCGGTAAGTACCCCCAACCCACTTTGTCATTTTCTTGATTTGTGTGCCAAAATTAGGGTTTTAGGGTGAACAATGAATGTGTTGCGATGCATATGCATGCGCATAAGCCGTATTTGACTTTGCGTTTGACGCATTTGATGCGTCGCGACGCAAGTGTAAGGGGTATTTAGGGAAGGCAAAGGATGTGTAACAAATTTGACAAAAAGTGCGACACATTCGTCATATCAGATCACACTCGAGAGCTACAATGCCGCATGTGTCATTTTGCAACATATTTGTTAGTTTGAGTAACACATTCGAATAAAGTGTCACATGTGCCATATATCATGACGCAAGTGCACTGATGTGATGCAAACGACGCAAATGATGTGTCGTGACACAAGCGAAGTACGGAACAACGTAACTTTTTTTCTGCGACACAAGTGCAGTCAACACAACACATTTGACTTTGACTTTGACTAGGATGAACTCTGATGCTTTTCAAATTTTAAATGCTTTTTAGTTATAATGATGATAATGATGATTGTCTAGAAGGTACTGATGCATTGTTTGGCTTTGTGCAAAGACAACTTGCACCTATATCTATGTGAGAGAGCAGACCATCGACCTTCCAGTTTGATGATCAGCTAACTCCATAGGAGTGATGACGATTGATGCAGTTGGGCTTATATTATGCTACCTATATGCCTGTTATTCAGGAAAATAGGGGTTTACTGACTGCATTATGTGAGAGGTGGCAGTCAGAGACATGCTCATTTCACTTGCCGATGGGAGAGGCCACAGTGACACTGGAGGACGTCTACTGTATTCTACATTTTCTAATTCAAGGAGAGTAGATTGTTTATGACCCTCGCCATGGCTATTAGACTTTCATAGCTTACTATCAGGATGAGGGAGTAGGACTTGGCATCAAGGGATATGAGATCCACTGGGAGTTTATGGCGGAGCATTATGCCTAGTTTGATGCATTCTTTTTGACACTGATCGATAGGATATTGATTCCTGACCATCACAGACATGGGTTTCCCATTGGTTGGGGAGGTGTGATAGTGGGGATGAGGTGAGACAGGACAGTGTATGCCTGGGAGCCTTGTTTGTTGGGCACGCTCTACCATCAGCTTCATGAGGTGGCATATAGGAGGGCAGAGAGCATTTCATGTGGCATCAACCTTCTGATGATTTGGGCCTAGGAGCATATAGCGATATTCTGACCTCCTCTTCAGAGACCACAACTAGCTGAGGGGATGCCCCATGCCTATTACTATGCCAGTTACCTACAACAAACTAGGATGGGAGAGATAGGTTGGTGGTGCCATCGGATTGATACCATGGTTTCATTCATCTAGAGGCCATACAGAGACTTCCAGCAGTGGGATGATGATGATGACCACCTTAGCTTTTGCAGACAGTACCACTATCTAATTGGTAGGACAATGTAGAGTCAACTCATTATAGAGATGTAGCTGCCATAGTGTGTATTGAGACAGTTTAGGGAGCAACAGGGTGTACCATCAGGCACAACTGAGTATGCCAGATCCTTCAGGGAGTCCAATTGGGGGCCACCGATTTCTATAGCCTTTTCAGCAGCAGATTGATGAACTAGTAGCCCAGTAGTGGGGATGGAGAGGTGGAGTTGCAGATCTTGAGAGTACAGTTGATTATGACTTATGGTGGTAGGCACATCGACCAGTGCCACTGACAGATCCGAATGGGCTAGCACTGATTGATAGGAGGTTAGTTATACCACATGTGCCGCGAGCCAGGCGAGGGGGACAAGACGGTGACAGAGGCAAAGGCAAGGATGGAGGCAGGGGGAGGGGTGGAGGGCGAGATGGGGGCAGGGATGGAGGTCAGGGCGGAGATGATGGAGATGATGGGGATGATGGAGGATATGGTCAAAGACTAAGGATAGATGGCCAGAGGCAGGGTAGGAGGGTGAGACCGTGTGTGGCCAGAGCTGCATTAGATGTTATCCCAGAGTTTTCCGAGGAGGGAGAGAGAGAGAGGAGGAGGAGAAGGAGGAGGAGAGATAGGAGGATCAGCCAAGGTAGGAGTAGGAGGAGGAGTAGCCGAGATAGGAGCCTGAGGTGGATGTGGATGTGGATGAGCCTCAGGACAAGGGAGTCGGTGGAGAGGATGTTGCAGAGGAGGAGGATGATGATGATGATGATGTTATGGATGAGGCTGAGAGACTCCCCAGATGGAGGATGGTGGAGGGAGAGGAGGAGATACTGTCTACCTCGACATTGCCCTAGGATGCCACGATAGACGAGAGGGTGGCTGATCTATAGAGGAGACTAGATGAGAGTACCACATAGGTCAGGGAATTGCAGTTAGAGCTAGAGGTGGCCCGAGTAGAGCAGGATTAGGCAGTGATCCGCTAGCAGGAGGTAGCATAGTGGTGTGTGGACTTTGTAGGTTTATGTTTAGGACCTTCTGGGGATATTTCCTATGAGCTTGCCAGGGTGAGCACTCGGTATGGGAAGTACAAGACCTTATATGAGTAGGCAGTGCCTCCCGAGCAATGAGATCCTACACTGTTGCTCTCACATACGAGGATAGGCAGCGGTCATAGATCAGGGAGTGGGAGGAGTAGCAGGAGTCACACTAGTGCAGGAGGGTCTACCTCCTTAGGGCATACATTAGGGTACAGGTCCCATGACTCACACATGCATGCTTCGAGTCATCATTCAAATTGTAGTCATGGGTCCACTTGTTCAGGGTGGAGGTCAGTACAGAGGTAGCCACCAGTAATAGATTCTTCGTTCTCTCAAAGTCAGGGTATAGTGTCAGCAAATGTGCCATCAATGAACTAGTGCCATCAGGTTCATAGACAGAGACTATTACCATTCCACCTATTAGCTCAGCACCAGTCACAGGTCCTCAACCACCATACTCTTCACCACGAGGGGATGATGTGAGCCTTTCCTATGGGCATGTTTGCTATATGTTATGACACATTATGTATAGACCATTGAGCCTGTGAGCTCTATTTTTTGGGATATCTCTTGACTTTATCCTGTGACATTATATATTTTCTTGAGATGATGCTATATGATGATGCAATTTTGATGCAGCCTACATGTGTGTTATGCGATGTTATTTGATTTATGCATTATGATAAATAATGAATGACTCGTGTATGATATGCACTTATGATGGATGATGGTATTATTTATATGTCTTGTCATGTATGTCCTATGATGATTACTTATGAGATGATGTCATGATTATGCAATGTTTCTTTATATGTTATGTCGATGTTGTATCATGTATGATAATGATATGCATAATCTATTTATTTGAATGGATATGCCATGTTTATGATTATGTTAATGTGATATGCAATGAAATGCATATGATTTTATGCTATGGATGATGTATGTATGGACCTAATGCAATGTCTATATGATTATGTATGCGCTTATGTTTTTGTATGTCACAGGATATCATCATGAGATGGATGAGAGAAGATGATAGGATAGAGGGAGATGCATGTTAGTTCCTAGACCAAATCCTTCAAAACTTTACCATAGGAATTTTATATTTATTGCTCTTAATCATCATTGGGCAGATTGTTGTAATGGCCAAGAAACACCATGATATGACATAGATCAAGGTGTGCAAGGTCGTACCATCACCTATAAGACAAGCAGTCACATACAAGGATGATCATGACTCATACTAAGAGCACAATTTCTCGTCTTTTTGTCATAACCAACCACAAGCATAAAAAGAGAAGAAGGACAATTCATGGAATGTCGTTGCTTCTCTAGATCCTGTTTCCAGGACATCCTTGAGAAACTAGCAGCATGATTGCCAAAATATAAATAAATAAATAAATAAATAAAATTGAGCCATTATCATGATACATCGTTGTTTTTCTAAATCCCAAAATTAGGACCTTGATGAGAAACTAGTAACATGCATGTCAAAATTCAAGAAAAATGTCATGATATGTCATTGTTTCTCTAAATCCTATTGTCGGGATTTCGTTGAAAAAATAGTAACATGATGAAACTAAAAGACAAGTGCCAAGTGTTTTCCAAGTGTGTTTGGATGCCAAGTGTTTTAATGTCAAGATGTTAGGTTTGATGATGTTGAGATGTCAGGGTGTCAAGGTTTTGATGATGCCAAGATGACGAATGTCAAAGATTTCCAAATTCAGGAAGGACACATCCTGAATAATGTTGATGTCAAGAGGAATGATCCCTAAATGTCAAAAGGGATCCCTTAGAATGCTAGGTGACAATGATGATGCCTAGGAAGGACACATCCTAAGGCATAAATGACAGAGTTTGTTCTTCAAGACACATCTGAAGAATACTAATGTCAAGAGGAGTAATCCTTAGATGTCAAGAGGATCCCTCAAAATGTTGAGTGATAGTGACGATGCCTAGGAAGGACACATCCTAAGGCATGAATGACAGAGGTTATTCTTCAGAAGGACACATCTAAAAGCTAACCAAGAGTTGAAAGTTTGACAGGTTATGATCATTTGACTTGTTTTGACTGAGTTTAATCTTGTGTTGACCATATGTCAATTTTTTTGACATGCTGATGTGATTGGCATGTTTGAATAAATGATCACCATACTTTGTTTTTAGGAATTTTCCTGTTTGAAAAATGATTTTTCTTGACTTGAAGACTTTTGACATGTGTGCCAGTGTAATGCCATTTTCCCTAATGGACTGACCTAGTGTGGCCTCAGGGGCTCATCAACAGATGGCCTTGCCTATGTCATGCACTCAGAGACCTCGTAGTTCGACACGACCAATAAATTTTTCTTGATGACCAAAGATTGCATCATGATTTTATTTTGAAAAACCTAAAAGGTATGACCTAATGTCTCAGGGACTCGAAAACAAGTCTTTCCTATGTAGAAAATGCGTAGAGACAACGTAGTTCAGATGAATGACAAAGACTTGACTAATATGATGGATATGATGAAATGTGACTTTGTTTTGCATTTTTCGAGATAGTTTGGTATTTGTTGTGGTTTCTTCAGGGCATTTTTCAGTTTGTAGGTCTTTCTTTAGGACATTTTATAATGTATTTCTTTTTTTTTTTTTTCAGGACATTTAATAATGTTTGTCTTTTTTTAGGACATTTTATAATGTTTTTGTCTTTTTTAGGATATTTTATAATGTTTGTCTTTTTTCAGGACATTTTATAATGTTTTTGTCTTTTTTTAGGACTTTTTGCAATTTCCAAGACCATGTGTGATATCCACTGTAGTTACATAATAAACATTTTGCCCCTAGTTAGGTCTAAGACTTAGCCAATTTTAAAGGACGTGAAAGGGATGCGTCTAGGGTGCTAGATGGACAGTATTCAAGACTTGATGTCAACCTTTTGTCAACCATGAAAGGAAGGGTATGATGTCATGGTAGATGTCGTGGTGATGACAGAAAATGTGTTTCATCATTGACCAATATAGATAAAGTAACAATAGATGGCAAAGCAATGATTGATTATGCATGGTGCTTGTTTGCTAGGTTTTCACCATGGTACTTATCCAAAGCGCCTGTTTGCCAGGTTTTCGCTGTTAGATGAGTTATTTCTCTTTACTATTTTTGTCATTTTGTCAAATTTTTTTTTGGTGCTGCTAAGATGCCTGTTTGCCAGGTTTTCATCAAGGCAACGATTTTTTACCATTTTTCATTTTTTTTTTGTATTTTAAGGCTTTCAGCTCAACCTTCTGATGCTATGCATAATTTTTTTAGAGATGTAGACTATTGATAGGATATGTTAGTTGTTATCCATTTGGAGTCACTAGCTGATAAGCTCCAGAACCAAAATAGGATATGATGACGTAGGGACCTGCCAATTTGGTTTGAATTTGCCAAGTTTTTCTCTGTCAGCTTGATTCTTAGGGTTCTACATGAGGACTAAGTCACCAATGCTGAACTTCCTGACCATGACTCTCTTGTTGTAACTATGACAAAGACGATTCTAATATTCCTGCAGATGGTTCAAGGAATTATGCCTTCTTTCCTCTAACATCTCCAGCTCGTGTAGACACGACTGTCTATACTCCTCATCATCGGTCAGACCCTTCAAGGAAACTCATAAGGAAGGAATTTCCACCTCGATGGGAAATATGGCCTTAGCTCCAAACACCAGGGCAAATGGAGTGGCTCCTGTGGGTGTATGAATGCTGGTGCAGTAAGCCCATAGAGCAGGGTTGAGCTGAATATGCCAGTCACGATTAGTGTCATTGATAGTCTTTTTTAGGATTTTAGTAATGGTTTTATTTGATGCCTCAGCTTGACCATTTTCTTGTGGGTAATACGAAGAGGAAAAATGATGTTGGATGTGAAATCGCTCACATAACTCATGAACATCTTGGTTTTTAAACGGACGTCCATTGTCAGTGATGATGGATTGCAGAAGGCCATAACGACAAATGATGTAGTTAAGAATGAATTTGGATATTTGTTTGCTAGTTATGTACGTTAGTGGGATGACTTCAATCCACTTTTTAAAATACTCAATGGTAGATATGATGAATTTATGGCCATTGGATGTCATAGGATGAATCTTACCCATGAGGTCGAGTCCCCATTGTGCGAAGGGCCAAGGAGAAGTGATGGGTTGAAGTTCCTGGGCTAGAGTGTGAATCTAGCATTGGCGACAAGTCCTGACATATTCCAGTGCATCTTTTTCAATGGTCGGCCAATAGTACCCAAGTCTTGTCATCTTCTTGGCCAGAGTAGGACCACTCGAATGAGATCTGCATATACCCTCATGTATTTCATGTAAGGTTGTACATGCTTCATTCATGTCGATACATCTAAGGAGGGTGTCATCAAAGCTACGATGATAAAGGGTGTCACTAACGATGGCATATCTTGCGGCTTTTTGGATAAAGGACTTCCTTTGGTTATTGGATAGGTTAGGTGGAAGGATTTGGGACTTAAGGTAGTCATAAATGTCTTGATACTATTGAGAATCGAGACCAACAAGCTCGCAGACCATCTCCGATTCTAGGACATCATAGGCGGGGACCAACAACTATTCTATTAGGAATTCCAGCTGAGGCATATTGCTTGGAATGTCGAGGAGAGAGCCTATTGTAGCCATTGCATCTGATGCTTTGTTATTTGCTCTCAAAACTTGTTCAAAAGTCACCTTATGAAAGTACGTTTGAAAATTGGCAACCATTCATTTGTAGGGCATCAGTTTCTCATCTTTTTTGTCATAGTCATTGTTAACTTGGTTGATGACTAACTGAGAATCCCCATAGACATGTAGTGTTCTGATTTTCCATTTTATTGCCATTATAAGTCTTGTAACCAGTGCCTCATATTCCACCACATTATTTGTGCATGGGAAAGCTATGCAGAAAGACTTAGGAATGGAATCTCCTTGAGGGGTGATGGACATGATTCCTGCCCCCGAGCCATGATTAGTGTGTGATCCGTCAAAGTAGAGTCTCCAAGGTGACTTAGGTTCCATATGGAATATCGACTCATCTGGAAAATCTGCCACTAACGGGAAATGACTTTTTATATGTGTGTCTGCCAGTTGGTCCGCTATGACTTCTCCCTTTATTACTTTTCTTTCCACATATTGAATATCATATTCGCTCAAAATCATGACCCATTATTTGAGAATTCTTGTTAATGCTGCTCGACTTAACATATATTTGAGGGGATCGACCTTTGCTACTAGTTGTGTCTGATGGCTTAACATATAATGTCTTAGCTTCTGTGCTGCAAAGACCACTGCTAGACAAGCCCGTTCAATTGATGTGTAGTTCAGTTCATACCCGACCAATGTCCAACTGATGTAATATATGGCTCTTTCTTTTTCTTCTTGGTCATTTTGCGCTAGTAATGCCCCTAGTGCTGAAGTAGTGGTAGAGATGTATAATATCAAAGGATTTCCTTGAATGGGAGGCATAAGGACTGGCGAAAAAAATAGATAGTCTTTTATTTGTTGAAGGATTCTTGGCATTTATCTATCCACACAAAGGGGATACCTTTACGTAGAAGATATTGGAATGGTTGGCATTTATCAGCTAATTGTGCTATGAAGCGTCGGATAGATTGCAGTCTACCTTGTAGGGTTCTGAGTTCACTTATTCCCCTAGGAGGAGGCATGTCCATTATGGATTTTACTTTTGCTGGATTGACCTCAATGCCTCATGAAGACACTATGTATCCCAAAAGTTTTCTAGATGTTACACCAAAGACACATTTTTTAGGGTTCAGTCTAACCTTATATTCTTCTAGCCTCTTGAAGATTGTGCGTAATATTTTTAGATGATATTTCCTTGTCAATGATTTAGCAAAAAGGTCATCCACGTAATCTTCCATTATCTTATGCATCATGTCATGAAATATTGTAGTCATTGCTCTCTGATATGTGGCACCTGCATTCTTAAGGCCAAACGACATGACATTCCAATAGTATGTACCCCAAGGGCAAGTGAATGTTGGTTTATGTTGGTTTTCTGGGGCAATGTGAATTTGATTGTAGCCTGAGAAACCGTCCATGAGAGACAACATCTCGTATCCTGTTGTGAGATCGACAATGATATCTATATTCGACAAAGGAAAGTCATCTATTGGGCATGCCTTGTTTAAGTCTCTAAAACCTGTGCAGACTCAGATCATCCCATTTGGCTTTGTTACTGGCACCAGGTTAGATATCCATTCAGCATAATCAATAGACTGTATGAACCCCACATCTAGAAGTTTCTTCAACTTAGCCTTGACCAGTAGAGTGACTTGAGGATGCATTTTGCGTAGCTTCTGTTTAACTGGTTTGGCATTGGGTAATAGTGGTAGATGGTGCAGAACTAGTTCTGGGTCTAGTCCTGGCATGTCGGCATAGGACCATGTGAAGTTGACTTTACGTTCTGCAAAGAATTTGTGAAATTTTGGTTTCTCTTCCTCAGTCAAGGATGCAACAAAGAGGACCACTTTGGGATCTATTGTTGTTGATATGTTGTCTTCTATGGTGTCCTCTATGAGCATAGCTTATTTCTCTTGAGTTATGGGAAGAAAGTCCAGTCCTCCATCTTTGGGCTCCTTAAAGAGGTTTTCACCCACAAATACGTCCTTTGTTTTTACTTTTTTTCATCAGAAGGTGCCTTTTTCTTTTCACCTAAAGACGTTTTAGTTTTAGTTTTATTCTTATTTTTAATTTTGCGATTGGAGGACGGAGCAGTCTCGCTGAAGTAGGCTATGCAATCTAGGTCAATGGTGAATCCTGCCTTGTGATCACAACTGGGTATGCCCTCACATAATCCAATAAATTCTGCAATAGCCTCATCATTTTGAAAGGTGTCTAGGACTGGCGGGCCTTGTTGGTCTCAATCAATTAATTGTGGATAGACTAGGGAAATGCCATCATCAACGTTGGTGAATTGAGGGGAGGATGTGGAAAGTATGTAGACAGATTCAGAGATATTGTAGATGAAATTATCATCATTCAATTCCACATCAGACTCTATCCAATATTCCCCTTCACTTGTCTCATATTCGTTGTCAAAATAAGGGGTGACAGACTCATAGTTGTGGTTGTTAGTGTCATCTGGCAATTTAGATGGATTTGACTGAATGGATTCAGCTGGTGGGATTTGTATATCCTAGGGAAGGGAAATAGGACCGTGACTATTTGGTGCCTGATCGATTTTAAATGTTTGCCCAAATTTTTGTTCAGAGGTCAATTCCCCTTCTTCAAGGAACAAACCATTGAGGCAACAATCATTTAATGATCATTGGAAGCCAAATTCCAACACTTGGGAGTTAGTTTCGGTGAAGGTTTCCTTAGCGGTCTCGACACTTTCCAAAGCATGCACGTGCTCACTTGAAAGTCCATTGGTACATTGATCGTCATTGTCGGGCAATCCAAACCCTAACCCAAGATACTTTGGTATTTTGAAAGGTTCGATGGGCTCTCTTTGTCTAGTTTTATTTCTGCCTAGGCCACTAGTGCCATCGTAGCCCTTATCCTTCATTATGTCATATCCCTTAACATATTTCTTAACTGGTAATGGGGGTAGGTCTGCCATTTCTTTATAGAGCCATCCTGTAATATCGGCCAAGTCCTTGTTACTCATGTCTCCCCATTTGATGAAAACCATTTTTGGGGGAAATTTGAAAATTTCTTTGGGTTCCATTCTAAAACATGGCCGACCATAGACCTTCAGAGACTTGGGTATTGTTGTGATGCAATTTGTTGTATGTAGTTTGAATTCTCCACAGCCTAGGTCCTAGATCTTAACAATGGTCTTAGCCTTAGGAAGTGTGGAAGATGGTGGTGTAATGGAAGATGTGGACAGTGTGGACATGGAAGATGATGCGAGTGTGGATGGGTCAATGTATTTAGAAGAAGAGGAGCCAAAAGCTTCTTGGTTGATAGGCACCCAGTTTTCGAAAATACCCTTTAGGTTGGTGTAATATTGAAAAGGGTTGGGGTCTCCATATATGGTGATTTTTGTGTCGTCAAATGGGAATTTTAAGCATTGGTGATATGTAGAGGGAACAACTTTTAGGGCATGAATCCATGGGTGGCTGAGCAAGATGTTGTAAGGTAATTCTAGATCCAGGACCTAGCAAGTTGTATCCATAATGATTGGTCCCTTTCTGATAGGAAGAGAAATAATGCCTCTAGAAGAAAATTCTTTGTCATCATATGATTTTATAACTATACTCTTTGTAGGGTCTACGCATGCATCAAAAAATCCTAGAGCCTTAACCAATTTTAAGGAGCATATGTTCAATCCTGCTCCGCCATCTACTAAAACTCTTATGACCTTGTGTTTATGGATGAAAGTTTCAATGTGTAATGCATCATTATGATTGGTCTTGGGTGATGAGTAATCCTAATCAAAAATTGTGACATGGTGAGGTGTAGTGAGGTATCCCACCATGGTCTCAAATTGGTTGACATCAATATCCTTTGGGACGAATAACTCTTGCAAGGTTTTATATAATATAGTCTTATGCGAGGGAGAAATGCGAAGCAACTCAAGTATGGAAATCTATGTAGGAGTTTTTCCTAACTAATCAATAAGGTTAAACTGACTCTTTGGTTTCCACTGCTTTGCAGATGAGCCGAGTTGTGATTGCTTAGTAGATGGACCAGGTATGGTGATTTTAGGTTGCCTAGTAGGAGGTGGACCAACTATGGTGATCTTGCCACTTCGAGTAGTAGCATTGCATTGGGGTGCTCTCTTAACTATGATGGTATTGACACATTCATTATCAGTTTTGATATTGTTTATAGTAGTTCCACCGGAATAGTCAAACTTGGCTCGGGTGAAATTAGCTTGATTATTGTTTGTCTTAAGACCTGACGTGGAAGCATTATTAGAACCATGGTCTTGCAGTGGGTTCTTATGAATGGTATGATCTGAATTAGAGGAAAATTTTGGTCCACCTACCTCAATGATACAATTCTCGATAAGGTCTTGTACAAGATTTTTTAGTTTTCGACAAGATGAAGTTTTATGTCCTTTTGCTTGATGATAATCACAAAATGCATTATCGTCCCACCATGCTAGTTTGAATTGTCCTGGGTCATATGGTTTTGGTTCTTGAAATGTGATGACACCATTCTGAAGGCATTTCTTAAGGACTTCCTCAATGAGCTCACCCAAGGGAGTGTATGCGCAACCCCTGGGGAATTGTCTCATCTGATGGTATTGTCCTTGATTATTTTGGTTGTTTTGGTTGTTTGGGGGGACATTGGTAGGGGGTGTTTAATTTGTTTTGCAGTTGAACCCCTTTTAGAGCTAGTACAGGACCCATAGTGTTTACAACCTTGGCGTCAACAACACTGTCATTTGTAACATGTTTATTTTTTACCCAGTACTTGTTTTCATCATTGGGAGGATTTGCATTTGTGTTTTTAGGAACGTACTTTAGCTCTCCCTTTGCAATAAGGGCTTTCTCTATCTGGACACCTTTTTCAACTAGGTTTGTGAAGGTTGTGCAACAATGCACTTGCAATGCATATTTTAAGGGTCCTAGAAGTGTTTGAACAAACATGTTCACCTTTTCCTTTTTGGGTATGTCGATGTGACAATGACTAGCTAGACTTCTCCATTTCTGAAAGAATGGGATGAATGTTTCACCAGCATCCTCTTGTGTGAGATTGCATAAGCTAGTAATATAGGTGTCCATGTCAATGTTGTATGTATAATTTTTTATGAATTTTTGTTTAAGTTCATCCCATGTTTGGATATCCCTTTGAGTAGAGAACCATTCAAGGGCAGGACCTGCGAGACTTTTAGAAAAGAGTCTCATCAAGTATGTCGGTTCATTTGCAACATCCATACAGTTGGTTGCAAATTCTCGGACATGTATAAGTTCATGTCAAAGGGATATATGGATAAAGTGTATGACACTTCTGATTTATTAGCAGATATTTGAATGTTTTCTAAGGTCTTCTCTAGACCCATCAAATTTTCTTACAAGGCATCTATTACAGGGTCATTTGTGGCCCCATACATTGGATTTATTGGCACACCATAGGTCCCCATTTTTTGTGCATGGATGTTGGTGTATTGTTGAGGGATGGATTGTTGTGACATGTATGATGTATTTTGGTTTGTGTGTTGGTACGTAAAGTTTGGATTGGGGACCTATTGATGTGTATGAATATGGGATGAATATGTCAGATTATGTCCCCCAACCATTTGGGTCGATATTTGGGGAATATAACATTTTGATGTGCGAATGATACCATAGGTTGTGTGCTTTGATGGCCTTGGCCAAATTATTGCGATTGTACAGGGGGAATGTTCATATTTTGTCCTTGAGAGGTGATGGGATTAGGCTGTGTTGATGTGTTGACATTTTTTTGTGATCCATGAATAAAAATATGTCGTTTGATTCCTCCCAAAGGATTAATTGAGGTACCAATGGGGGATTTGATGAGGATGCACTCATGGTACTAGATGTGGTTGTCAATGGGGGATTTGTATGACTTGACGATGCCCTGATGGTATTTACCATAGTGGTAAAGAGAGGATTGGAATAACTTGCCCATATTGTCGAGGACCCAAAAGTGGCTCCAGCTGATTGTGACGATAGTGTGGATATTGTGGGCAACGTGACAAATTGTGCTCCTCCCATGGATGCAGTGTTGATTGAGTTGGAGTTGTGTGGAATGTTGGAGGTAGCACTCATGGTAGTTGTGACATTTTGCAAGGTAGCGTCAAAAAAGGTATTGCTTGTGGTGTTTGGATGTTGACCACTATTGGACATGTTATGCGCATTGTTGAAATTGGGGTTAGGAGATGCTAATCTCAACGTGTTAATGTCGAATCCATGGGGTAATTTAGCTCCTTGACTTAAGAGTATGGCCAAATATCTGTCTCTGTCATTTAGGACCATTTGTTCCATGAATTGGGATGCCTCTGGATGTTGTGCTGCTACCTCTAGGTTTTCCTCAAGTATTTGTACGTATTCATCCTTACGTAAGAAGGGTTCAAAGGGAATGTTCGATGAGGATGGTATGGTTGTAAGAGGTTGATTATTCATGTTGCTAAATGGGTCGTCAAAAGTCCAATTTGGGTCATACGTGTGATTGTTGACATTGGAAGTGGAGTCATGTCCAAATTTTTCCATTTGTTATTTCTTTCTTTGGAGTCTAGTTTCCACCATAAAAAGAGATTGCTCCAATGGAAGTGATGAGAATGACGACTAAATGCGAGGATGATGCTAGTCTATGTTTTTGGATTTTCGATGATAAGGGATGACAATGTGACAATGTTATCCAAGTATGGATAATGACGACTATGATGACTAGGTGATGATGGCGTCTTCCTAAGGAGATGATTGATGTAATATGACAAGGTGATCAAAGCCAAAATGCCAAATGAGGACTAAGATGATAATGTTGACTAAGGGCTTAATATGATTAATGCAAAGTCTAGGTTCAAAATGACAACTAGGATGAATAATATTTTTGTATTTGTGGGAATAAAGTATGCAAGGTGTAAACTAGAATGCAATTTGGAAAAAAAGGATACCTAAGCACTTCGAAGCTTAGTATTTTTGTTCAATTTTGGTTACTAGAGGACTTGTTGAAAATGACAAAGCGATAAGGTCAAGATGACTAGTGAGTTTTCCTAACTAGACTATTTAGTTGGAACTTCTCACAAAAGGGAAAATGGCTGAAAAAAAAGGAATGATGATTAAGTCCAAGATAGCTGAGTTTCGAAAGCAATAATGTTGCAAATTATGATGCGGTTATCCTAATCCAAAGTATGCAAGGATGAAAACCTAGGGTGAAGCTAATGCCTAATGTATGCAACTAAAATTTTGAAAGATTAAGCCTATAGTAAACTAATGGTCGGATGATTAAAAAGAAATTGAGCAATTTCAAGGTTGGTTTATGATAGAATCATTTTGGAAATAGTGTCTGACAAATGATTGATAGAGTTTAGACTTAGATTTGACTTTGTATCAGGGTTTTACTTCTGACAGGAAAATGCATCATGTGAGACCACAAATGCATCAGAGTATTTCAAATGCGTTTTAGTTTAAGTGAATGCGGCTCTGGAGTTGATGAATGCAGTGTAGTTTGGCAGATGTGGTTCTGTGAGTTTCATATGCATTGCGACGTAATCATATGCGGTGTTTATTGGATCAGATGCAATTTAACAAAGCAATTACATCTCAGGAGTTTTCAAATGCATTTCAGAACATCAGATGTGTTTCAACAGTTGCGTCACATGTAAAAATTGAGTTTTCTGATGTATTGAGAGAAAATCTGAGTTGTCAAAGGTTGAATGTTTTGTTCAGAATCATAAATGTGGTGAATAATGTTTGAAAATCCAGTAAGCACTTGACAAGCACAATGTTTTTAGTGTAAGCAAGTGCACATAAGACAAGTAAAATGCTAATAAGCCAAAGGTTTGTATACTTGGTATATCCGACCAATATACCCCGGATTGGTGCAAAACACTTCTCCTTCTCGAGAGCAGATAGCTTAGAATTTTAGTGGCACAGGCTCCCCTCCATGACACTCATTTCTATGGGCACACCAACTTTAGATTCTTGGGTAGTCACTTCCCAAGAACTACTATCTCTACTCAAGGGAATCAGTAGTGAGTATCTTCGGGCATGATACTGTACCCTGCACTATACCAAGCAATGGCTGAAAATGGTTGGCTTCTAAAACAATAGGTGTTTATTAAGGGTATCTGTTCAAGTGGCCACACAAGGGGCGAGAGATTAATCACCAATTAGGTGGCACTCCAGCTTGAAGAGGTTATTCTCAACAGGGTTTATGGGAGTACTACTCCGTCTGTGTGACACATCTGCACTTGTGGTACTTGAACTTTCCTCAAGCACCCATTTTATATTTTGGCTGGAAGTGGCTTGACTTTAGCTTGTTATCGGTCGAGTCATCCCTTAAGGTGAGTACTTTTTCCCTTAAGGCAGGCCCGTTTCTGGAAATAATAATCGTTTCTCTTACACCCAGGATCACCCAAAAGTGCAAGGGGAGAGGATACTCCAATTATTAAGTCTTAAGGTTTTATAACAAGTAAAATGGGTTTGGTTTTTCAATCACCAAGTTTTCACAAGGTGAGAGCATAATCACCCACCATTTGTTCAAACACAATCAAACACTTACAAACAAAGTTCATTTTAGTGCACCAATGGAAATATTCCTACACTAAAAATCACAAAAAAATGGTTCGAATGATAAATCTTTGACAAACATAGCTGCAAATCACATGTTAGTAGTTTGGATAGATGCTTTGGACCCACAAAAATTCCAACGCCACATGTTGCAATTATTAGTAACACAAGAAATGTATGCTAGAACATAAAAACAGTATGCTAAATAGAAAATAACAAAAAAATAGAAAACATAATGCAAAACTGAGAAGGACAAAAAAAGAAAAACCATAATGCAAAGGGAAGAAAAATTCACAGGTAGATGCATCGCATCAGAGCAAATGCGTCACTGTGTGCCTGTCAGATGTGTCACATTTTTGTCAAATGTATCATTCTATACTACCAATGCGTCACCTAAGAGCGATTGCGTCATTTTATAATTTGAATGCGTTGTGATGCATTAGATGTGGTGCGGGAAAACTCAAATGCGTCGTTTCGTACCTGTACCTACAAAAATGATAGAAAATACAAAAAACCGTACAAAACAGAAAAAGAACAGTTGGGTTCACCAATGTATCTATGGGTTAATTTTTCTAAGGCTAGATTATCAAATAATAAAGCATACAAACTCAAAGAAAGTAATGAAGTGCAAAGGAAATATAAATTAAAAACACAAAATGGAACAAGCTCACCAAGTGTCTTCAATCTCCATGGCTAATCTTCATTACACCTTCTAACTTGCTGGAAAGATGTGTTGCCCTCATATTCAAAGTATGAGCAATTTGAAAATAAGATTATGTCCTACACAAGCTTTGAAGGATTTGGAATATGACAAAATGAAATCTAAATGTCTATGAGAAAATGACTCTAATGCCTAAGATAATTATGTAAAAATCATAAAATGAAAACGCAAGCATCTATGTGTTGTTGTGAGTATGTGTAAGTGTCTAAGTGTAATCGAAATTGTGAACAAAAAATGGCATTAAATATAGAAAATGCAATTTTGGATGAACGGATGAGATTGAATTTTGACATAAGCCTAAAATCAGAAGATGAGATTTAATGTGACAAATCCTAATCAGGGTTAGGGAAAAATTATTAAATGAGTGGTCAAGATGTCATTTGAGAAAGTCGAATCGACAGTCGAGAATAAATGTGACAATTAGTCAAAAAGATAAAGATTTTTGAAAATCAAGAAGATAAAGACTGCTTGATTTGTAAGATTCGAAAAATCAAGAGGGTAAGAGTTGAACTGAAAAGCAGATTTGAAAAATCAATAATTTGCTCAATTGCTTGATTTTTGGAAGAAGATTACCATTTTGAATTTAATTAATTCATAATATGGATTTTGTGTGATAATAAATAATTGATTTTCAGATTATTTACTAAAATGAATTGACAGTCAAGAAAGTGATATCATTTTAAATAATTCATTTCTTTAAAATGAGGGAAATGTTAAATTTGGCAATTAAATAATTAAAGATAATTATTTAATTTAGAGGATATGATCAATAATTAAATAAATTAATAAATTTGTTTAATTATGAGAATTAGTGACATATTAAATAAATAAATATAATTCATTTATTTAATAATCAGGAAGAATAAATGAACAAAGATAATTAAATAAATTAATAAATTTATTTAATTGTATGAAGATAATAGACTATTACTGACATATTGAATAAATAAATGAAATTTATTTATTTAATAATCATGAAGAAGAAATAGACATGAATTAATTAAATAATTATGAATTATTTAATTAATAGTGAAATGTGGATGAAGGACATAATTAAGATGTCAACATTATGCTAGGACGAAAGTGATAAAATAGAGCTTGCAGGCCTAGGTCATTTTTATGTGTCTACAAGAAGTAGTGTGTTGAAGGTAGAGGAATGCGTGCAAATTTTAGTAGTGTTGGATGTATGTTGGAGGCACTAAGCCAAAAGAAGAAGAGAAGTGTTGTGCAAAAGGCAGTGAGCCAAAGGTAAGTTCAAGTGTAATGCTAGAGGCAGTGAGCCAAAAGTAGAGTTGTGTAAGTGCTAAAGGCAATGAGTTGGAGGTAGCAAAAGTGTTGCGGTTGTGGATGATCATCTGATTCATCAAAGTATTATATTTTGAGGTAGCAGCCTTATTCTGTAAGTGAGCAAGGAGTTGTAAACTTCCTTAGGATAAAGACCTTAAAACCCTGTTTTAACTGTTGTTTCATCTTTGTGAGGTTGTATTTGGATAATAGCTCCAAGAAAATTTCTCACCATGGTTTTTCCCTTGTTGGATTTTCCACATAAATTTTGGTGTTGTGGTTATGTGCTCTTTCTCTTGCATGTGTTATCTGATTAAGCCCATTATATGTTTTAAATTAATAAGTTAAATTTAATTGATTTGAGGGATATATTGATTCAGCCCCCTCTTAGTATATCTATGTGTTCTAACACTAAGAAAACCCTAAATGAGAAAGGGATTAGATTGAATGACAAGTGTCATCATCCTATGTGATGAGATAGAATGATATAACAATATATCACTCTAGTTGAAAAAAAAACTCCTAAGTTTAGCTTAATTGCATGAAATGAATTAGCTTAATAATCAATTAAAGATTATTAATTATTATCTAGTGCATGATTATGATATTGCTATTAGGATTCAACTGTGTATTTTTATGAGTCAAACTCATTGACCCATATTTCATGAGTTGTGTTTCACAAGAACCCATCTCTCATGATAGTGAATTGTCCACTCAACACTTATTACATCTAGGTGATGCTCACAAAGGTGAAGCACTGGACCTTGAACTTAAGAGTTCACCCATCCCAATACTACTCCAGCTCAAGTGTGCCTAACCACAAAGTTTTCTCCAAGGTTAAACCCACTTAGCTTTTAACCCCATTAGTAAAACCTTCAACAAGTGTTGTGCCTTATGAACCATTCAATATAAATCCCATTTATCTCATCAATTGATAAGTAGGAGGTATTTTACATGTTGTGGAAAATACCTCCTACTTAGTGCATGATTAATCTAACATCCCCCTTACGTGAAAACTTAGGGAGTAGCTAAAAACCCAAAAAAGGAAATGCATAAAAAGAAAATAATGCATGATGGATCTCAGAAACCAAAGCGTGATGAGGTATCTATGTATAAACAATCTAATCTCTCACAACTAGATAAAAGGAGATAACCTCATGGGAAAACTCCTCTCCAAAAGAGGGAAAGGTGAATGAAGGACTAAGAATCCCTCAAAATAGTGTCCTAAAAATAATAGGAGCATGAAGAACATCATTTCAAAGCAGGAAGAACCCATAGACAACTGTCAAATGATGACTGCTATAGTGTTGAAATGAAGAACCTCATCTAAAATATATGATGATCAAGATCTAGAAGAAAATAATCTACATGACTACCCCCAACAAAACTACTCAAGTTAGATGGAAAACAACGAAAAACTTCTAGAAGTTGAAGATACAAATGGCACATGAATTTGCATTATTTACCCCACTAACAATACTCAACATGCAATATGCAATTAAAAAATATAGGTACCGTCGATGTGAAATACCAGTTATGGGCCGAATTAGGCTTGATCTATGATGAATCAAAGCACAACAGAGCCTGTTAGCTCTCAAAAACATAGGCTGAATGCCTCAAGAGGTTGCCAATCTCTTGATACGCTTCAGGGTAATAGACAAGGTCAAAAGAATTCAACCTTCTACTCTTCAGGTGCTGCCAGACCTAGGCGGGTGTACCTTTCTGAATAAAGCAGACTTGACTTATGATTATCTTTCTTGCACAAGGATTTGTCCACAATGGCAAATGGAAGTGAACAAATGAAATCAAGCTTGAAAGCAGTAGCACTATTCTGATCTAAATCCTAAAATGTTGAATTAATAGATATAAAGAAATTGAATGAGTTCAAAATGATGAAATATAGAGACCAGTGCCTTATTGGGTATGCAGAATCAAATGAGATCAGGATGAGCAACACTTCTCTGGAGAAAACTCAAATTATCTGGCATATATTCTATTTACAACTTGTATAAACATGCAATTCTATAATTACTAAGCTCTACTTGAATAATCCAAATGAATCTCTTTGATTACTGTGATTAACTAAAAGGATTTAGTCTTTACTTGAAAGAACCAATCAATCAATCACACAAGTACAACAAATGTGCACTGATAAATTGAATTCAAACTTGTTATATCAATTTAAACAATCAGAAAGAATCCATCTTGGGGACAACTTAGCAATACTTTCGTTAGATTCAACAAATAATTGGCACCAGAAAAATGCAGCAACATCAACTGATTTTCATAAATACCTCCATTTTGAAATCATGCAACAATAGTCTCTGATCTGATAACTTTATTCTACTGTATCTACTTGCAGTGTATCGAATATCTAATAACTAGTGATGTTTTACAATTACAATATGCCAATTTATATACCAACATCAAGAAAATAGAATAGATTGAAAATCCATGTCGGCCTAGCACAAAATTCGGGCTCAAATTATGTCGGCCTGCAACGGTCTTCAAGCATCAACCTATCGGCCACAAGATTTGTATTTCTATTGCTCACTAGTGAAACAGTCTGCGAGACAATGCAGCAGCTATGCCAAAGGCAATTCACTCGTTAATCGCTTCCCCTGCTCTTTCTGTTTCGCTGTGACTGTCGACCATCGGGGAGATGTCATAGAGATTTCATTATGTAAAGCCGAAAGTCCACTATCACTTCCAAGTCGCCAACATCCTCACCGAGATATAATCTTCATTCGCCTTCACCAAGACCATACACAATTAGGAAGACATTATATAGATTGTTCAATGTTACACCGAAGGTTCCCACATGATACATATTAGTCGAGTAGTTATATTCACCTTCACCAAGACCTTTAGATTTTCTCAACGAAAGAGTCCATATATATATTATTGGTGAGACAAATCAACGTCGGGGAGATTTCTCAAAGCCAACGTTATGTTTCACCGAAATGCATCTCAAAGTGTATTATTCATTCGCCGAGACACACGAAACCTCTCACCAAAATGCATCTTTTTTTTTTATTTGCTTTCGCTATAACTTAATGGTATCGAAGAGACCTCTTGCAGATTTCACTTGTTACACTGAAAGGATTTATGCATTCTAAGTCGATGAGACAAGATCACACTCTCGCCAACAAGGTCCTTCATTATTTTCCATCAGCGAGACCGAAGGTCACTCGTCGAGACCTTTTATCGAGAACCCCAACTCTCACTGAAACTGCATCCCTTTATATTGTCGGTCGATGAGACAATGGGAAGTCACTATGACTTCATATTGAATACCCCCAGTCTGGCCAAAATGAATCCTAAATGTATTTTTCAGTAGGACTCCTCTCGATAGCTCTTTCGATAAAAACCACGTTGGCGAGACCCAACAAAGTCGATGAGACATCACTCCGCATACAAAACTCTTACCGATAAGCCTCTCAACTGCCAATCGGGAAGACATATTAAGTTCGCTAAGACCACAACCCGACGGCCAAACTCATGCCGATATGCTCATCCTCGATCGCCGAAACAATACAAAGGTCTTGCCGACATATCTGCAGCAAACAAATGTTAACATAGAAGCAACATGGGTCGGGGAGACAGTGGTAGACCTATTCCGATATGGACAAAAATGTGGAAAACGCAGACATAGATGATTTATGGGACAAATATGAGCCAAAATATGAGCAAACATATCATGAAATGAAGAAAATATGCATAAGGAAGGACTCATATGGAGACTTAGGGGGTACGAAAGATATGCAAAATCATCAAATTTTAATAGTTCCAATAGAGCCACCAATACTCAAAACTCAACAAGATCAGTCAATCAAAATTGAAAGTAAACATTTTATCAAAAACCTAACATGCTAAATTTATGAAAGATTTAAAGAAAACATCTACTCTAATCCATTGAAATTTATCTTGTTGTGGAATTGGTGTCACGTTGATGTGGATCGATGATCCTTTCCCAATCCTGTGATAGTGAGCTTGCTTGAATCAATTCTATGGAAGAGAATCGATGAAACCATGGTGTTTGGTGTATGAAAAAACTAAATTATGCACAAAATGAACTTGATGCAAGCTAAATTACCATGATTATATGCTATAAACAATCTAATTAGGCAATTGCTAAGCTAATTTACGCTAAAAATGAGCTAAAAGATAAAAACCCTAATTTATTTACAAACTAAGATGGATATGTGGAAGCCACTAATGGATGTTTTAATCTATTATGCAACTAAAACAAACTGAAAATAAGCTAAATGTATGCAAATTGAGAGTATGGATGTGATTAAATTTAACATCATAAGTTTGCAATAAAAGATGGATCCATTTGTAGAGACCTATTTATAGGAGAGCAAATGAAGAATGGATGTTTGAGAGCATAAAGCTCAATCAATGGTTCAAGATGAAGGAGATGAGAGACATGGATCATGGATTCTCATCAACGGATGAGAATGCAAGATGAAGATTAATCGAGGGCTCACAATTACCTTAAACAAACACACTTTTGACCTGCTCACACAGGTCAAAGGTAACTTGCCAAAGAGGTAATAGGGTTTGGCTTGTTAAAGAAGCCAAGTGAGTTGATTGGAGGAGAGTGAATATTCCTTAGAATATTCCATTAGGGTGAGGAAAAAGATAATTTTACAACTTAAAACAAAGTTTTAATTGTGCAAAAAAGGATAAAGAATATTTCATGGGAATATTCCCTTTTATTAGAGGAATAATTAGTTTAATTACTAATTAAACAAGATTTAATTTATTCGATTAGGGGATTAGAGGAATTAGATGATATTTATTAAATTAGATGATTTAATAAATAGGAGAGGGGTGGAATGATATTTAATTAAATAACTGAGGGTTATTTAATATTAATTAAATAAGATGACTTAGGAGATTAAATTAAATATTTTGATCTATTTAATTTAATGAGATGAAGTGTTCGCATGAAAAGAGGTGAATTAACCCAATTTAATTAATTAGGCCAAATAGATGAAAATGATGTAATTAATTAATTAGCTAGGCTGATTAAATTAATTAAGTGAAAAGAGGATAGATAAAGAGGAAATGATGTTAATAAACTTATTTTGAGTGTATGACATTGATTAGGACATTTTTCAGTGTCTACATTTTTCCCCGCTTTGAAGCAAGGTACTTGATGCTTCAGTTCAAAGAACAACGCTTTTTAGATTAAAAATGCTACTCGAAAAAAAATATTTTTAAAAATTTTTTAGATGCCCCAGTGGAAGGATAAAACTAACTCCCTGCCCCCTCAAAAAATTGGGCAAAAGTATTGAATTTTGGGTTGATTTCTCAATAAAGGTTCAGAAGTTGTCCCAAGGGTTTAGAAAGGTTTTGGGATGCAAGAATAATGCCAATAATAGAAAAAACGATGCAAAATTAGGTCTAGATTGGGAAAATTGGTGAAAATGATAATAAACCTCATTAAAAAGGTTAAATTAGAGTTAAAAACTCTAATTTTCTAGCTTAAATAGGTCAAGAGGGGTCATTTTTAATTCATTTGTGCATTCACACTTAAGAAATTCATGCGATTTGAGCTTTAACCCTTCGACGAAATGGCGCGTCGTGAGTACTAGCGGCTTTGAGGCATAGGACCACTGGTGTGTGATTCGAAACCTAATTTGAAATTTGAAATTTCAATGCATTTATTAGGCATTAGAATTTAGAATTTGGGGGTGTCGCTATATAGTGATGCCCAAACTTCAATCGGCAACACCCAAATGATATATAGTGATGCATATGTCTAGGGTAACACTTTTTGAGATTTGATTTTAGGGTTCCAAAATTTAAATGGTGACATAGTCATATTTAGTGACACACTTGCCGATTTGAAAGTTAGGGTTAGGTCATTCCAAATTCTAAATCATGATGCCATCTTGTATGGTGACGCATTTGTAAATTTGAATTTTAAAATGCATTGGGCGTCGCTATTTGAATTTTGAATATAGCGACGCATTTCTAAACGACATATTTGTGATTTCAAAGCCAAAAATTCCAAATTACTTCAAAATTTTCGCTGATTTCCTAACGTTGTGGGCTTCATGAGTGTAGGAGAGCTTCCCACCATTGATGTCGAGAGAGCACATGCCCATAGTACTGGAGAGATTGGGTGATCTGTCTGAATCTATTCGAGTTGCACCAGGAGCACCTGGGAGAGATCAGATTGTGGTACATTGTGTACGTACCAGTGATCAGGACACATTTGGCCATGATGATAGTATTGTGCGAGAGATGGCACAACAAGACCTCATCCTTCCACCTTTTGATGGGAGAGGCAATAGTGACCTTAGAGGATGTGTGGCTAATATTGCAATTGCCTATCCATGGTGATTGTGTGATCTATGATCCTAATGTCAGATTGGATGTCTACTTTGAGGTAATGGAGACGGACTAGATTGCATTGGTCACATCACAAATAGATTTAGAGACATACAGATGTCACGTGTTGATGTTAAGATTGATTGTCATGACCATCATTTCAGGTTTGGTGGCTTCAGATAAATGCAACCAGTTCTTTAGTCTAGGTTGGGGTTTGGCTTGGAAAAGGATATTTTAATGGAGGACTCTTTTTGCATGGGGGGTCATGATGTTGGCCTCCCTGTACCATGATTTGCATGATTTTTTGTATTATGATGGGAGATCTATTGGTGCAGGGGTGACACTCCTTCATATTTGGGCATGGGAGCACATTGCAATGCTTTGACCGATTGTACAGATGGCAGACGTGGAGCCAGATGATCTTGTCATATGGAGATACCAAGGTGCCATTACACTCAGGCACATAGGATAGATTGGACTTCCATAATGGTGACGAGTGATAGATGATATGACTGTGTTACAGTGGTAGCCATGGCTTCAAATGTCGGCTTGGTTTGATGATATTCAATAGCTCTACTTCTCCTGAAAGACCTGTAATATGCAAGGTCATGAGCATACTATGATTGAGAGGTACCTTTCTGACAGAGTAGTCAGATAGTTTGGCGATGTCTAGGACAAGCCCAATGATGCTTATAGGGTTATTTTTGCTAGAGTAGCGAGTTAGGTTCCTACATGGGGACCCACGATTCTAGTAGCAGAGGTCATTGAGAGTTTTCATCAGTTGGTTGCCTAGCCTTGGGCATACAATCAGGGTCAACCCATTGCTCAGATTACTCTGGCTTATGATGCAAGGTTCATCCCACCATGACGACTTACAGATCCTGTAGGTACTCCTCCCAGAGGGAGGCTATCAGGAAGAGCACTCAAAGGCAGATGATAGGGCGGCTAGGATGGCCAGGATGGATACATTCTAAGGGCTCCTCTAATGGGACAATAGCCTCCACAACAGCCTCCAGTGGTACAACAAAAACTAGTGCCACCACCACCACCGTCAAATTCCAGAGATGCACAGATACAACAACTATAGTAGTAGGTGGAGGTGTTGACAAGTGAGTGGGACCAGGCTCGCCAACAGATTTTGGTTGTGACTATTGAGTGAGACCAGGCTTGACAACAGGTGGTTACTATGATAGCTAAGAGGGATGCATCTCTGTAGAGAGTTCAGGTTGTCACCAGGGAGAGAGACCAGGAGGTGGCTTGATGTTACTAGATTGAGAGCCTTATGGAATCCACCCATGGTCAGACAGTTTCGGCTAGATTGTATAGAGAGGCTGTTACGGAGGCTGCATATTACATGCAACATTATCACAAAGATGTTCCTACAACATTGAGACAACCTAATTTTTCACAGCAGAGCGATGCACACCCCTGAGTAGAGGATCAGCCTAAGCGATGGGATGGAGAGGGTAGTAGCCACCAAGGCTAGCCTTCAGATGTATAAACACTTTTTTATTTTTCCCCATTCTTTATACCGATATACATTCATGGGCTCATTTTTTATAGCCTCGTGGATGTTCTACTTATGATCGATGTACATTCACTGATCCAGATTTTGTACCATGAAACATTTTTTGATATATATATATATGATACAGATACAGATGATTTATGCTATGATGTGTTGACTTTATTTCATGTATGGATGCTTATATATGATCACGTATGGATGCATTTTATTTTATGCCTATGTGATATGCGATGGTATGATATGGATGGATGTAATGACATGATTCTTTTTCATTATTATTTCACTATATTGTATGGTTGAATGATTATGATATGCAAATGTTATGGATGCAAATGATGTGGATGCATTTATTAAATTGTATATTTTATATACATGTTTTGTGATGATGATGTATGCATGTGGACTAGGGAGAAAGGGGTTGCTCCTGTAGGTGTGCAGATATTGGTTCAATAAGCCCAAAGAGCAAGATTTAGTTACAGATTCCAATCAGGATCAACTTCATTATCTATTTTCTTTAGGATTTTAAGGATAGTTTTGTTTGTTGCTTCTTCTTGGCCATTTCCTTGGGGATAGTACGATGTAGAGAATCAGTATTGTATATTGAATCTTTGACACAACTCTTTCACATCCTAATTTTTGAAAGGGGTTCCATTGTCTGAGATGAAGGTTTGTGGAACACCATAGTGGAAAATTAGGTAATTTAGGATAAACTTGGCTATCTACTTCCCTATTATGTAGGTCATAGGAATAGCTTCAACCGACTTAGTAAAGTACTTAGTGACGATTATGATGAACTTATGGTCATTGGATGAGGTTGGAGTGATTTTTCCTATGAGATCAAGTCCCCACTACGAAAAAGGCCATGGTGTAATCATTGGTTGAAATTCTTGAGCTAGAGCATGAATGAAATCCCCATGTTGTTGACACTGGATGCATTTCTGCACATACTAATGAGCTTCTTTTTCCATGGTTGGCCTATAATACCCTATCCTCAACAGTTTCTTAGCTAATGTCATTAAAATGGGACCCACATATGCCATTGTGTACTTCTGTTAAGGCAGTTAAGACTTCCTCTTGCCTAAAACATCACAGTAATGTCCCTTCAATGCTTCGACAGTAAAGGGTATCACCTAGGATCACGAATCAGGATGCCTTTTTGACAAAGTTCTTTTTAAGGTTCAATGTGATGTCTAATGGAAGGGTTCCTTTATTAAGGTAAGTAAAAATATCATGGTACCAAGGGGATCCAGGACCAACAATGACACACTCGAATTCAGATTCAGGGATTTTGAAAGTTGGTACAAGAAGCTGTTCTACCAAGAATTCACATTGAAGAATGCTGTTTAGCATGTCTAGTAGTGATCCAATTGTTGCCATGGAATCTGCTGCTCTATTGTTCATGTGAGGAATCTGCTCAAAAGTTATGTCTATTAAAAGATCTTTGAGATTCTCCACCATCTTCTTGTAAGGAGTAAGCTTGTCATCTTTGGTTTGATAGTCATCATTGACTTTATTGATAACCAGCTGCGAGTCTCCATAGACTTTCATTTTTTGTATCTGCCACTGAATTGCTATCCTGAGACCTGTGATTAAGGCTTCGTACTCAACAATTTTATTGGTACATGGGAATGATAGCTTGTAATACTTTGGGATGTAATCACCTTAGGGGGTGACAAAAAGAATGCCAACTCCTCATCCATGTTGGGTGAATGATCCATCAAAGTACATCTTCCACTGAGCTGCGAGATTAATAAGGAACACTGATTTGTTAGGGAACTCAGATATTAAAGGGTTCTCATCATAGATGGGTGCTTCTGCTAGCTGGTCTGTGATTACTTGTCCTTTGATTGCCTTGCACTCCACATACTCTATGTCAAACTTTTTCAAGATCATTGCCCATTTTTCCATTCATCCTGTGAGGGTTACTTTGGATAACAAATATTTTAATGGGTCAATTTTTGTGATGAGCTTGATTTGGTGTGACAAAATGTAATGCATGAAATTTTGTGAAGCGAAAACTACCACTAGGAATTCTTTCTCAATGGGTGAATAATTCATCTCATAGCCTACCAAGGTTCTATTGATGTAGTATATAGCTCTTTCTTTTCCATTTTCATCATGTTGTGCTAAAAGAGCTCCTAGTTCTACTAGTGTTGATGAGATGTATAGGATTAGTGGCTTGTTTGGTATCGGTGGCACAAGCACTAAAGGTGTTAGTAGATAATGCTTGATCTGTTGGAAAGCTTTATCACATTTTTCATCCCACTTGTAAGTTATCCCTTTATGGAGAAGATGCGAAAAGGGGTGAGTCTTATCTGATAACTAAGCTATGAACCTTCTAATGGACTATAACCTTCATTGTAATCCTCTCATCTACTTCAATGTTTGCAGCAGTTCCATGTCTAGGATGGCTTTTACCTTTGCTGGATCAATTTCTATCCCTCTTTGTGAAATGATGAATCCAAGAGGTTTCTCCTATGTGACCCCAAACACACACGTTTTTGGATTTATTCATACCTTGTATTCTTTCACCCTATCAAATATAGGTCCTAAGACTTGTATGTGCTCACTTCTCTTCTTTGATTTTTCCAAAATATCATCCACATAATCTTCAACTGTTTTGTGGATCATGTCATGAATGATTGGGGTCATTGCTCTTTGATAGGTAGCTCTTGCATTCTTCAACCCAAATGGCATCACATTCCAATAGTAGGTTCCCCATGGACAAGCAAATGAAGTTTTATGTTGATCTTCTTTGGTGATTATGATTTGGTTGTAGCCTGAAAAGCCATCCATGAGCGACAACATTTCATGCCCAAATATTTTTCCATAATGAGATCAATGTTTGGAAGAGAAAAATAATCTTTTGGACATGCCTTGTTTAGATCTCTAAAATCAATGCATATTTTGATGCCCCCAGTAGGTTTTGAGACTAGTACCAAGTTTGAAACACACTCAAGATAATCTATAGGTTGGATGAATCCAATGTCAAGAAGCTTTTGTAGTTCCAATTTAACCAAGAGTGCTATTTGAGGGTGCATCTTCCTTAATTTTTGCTTGATTGGTTTGGAATAAGGATAAACTGCTAAGTGATGTACAAGTACTTCTGGATCCAGGCTTGGCATATCTGTGTATGACCATGCAAATTTATCTCTTCCCTCTTTAAGGAATGCTGCAAGGTTCTTCTATTCTTTGTCTAATAAGGATTCAACATAGAAGGTGATCTTAGGTTCTTCTTTTGTTCCCACATTGATTGGTGTAGCCTTTTCTGCTAGTATTGATGATTTCTTTGGATGTATTGCACTAAGGGGGAGATTGAATCCCTCATCCTTGGGCACCTTAGAGAGGCTTTCATTGTTGGATGCATCCTTTGTTTTTTACTATTTTGGGATCAAAGAGTGCCACTAGGTGGTTTTCACTCAAGGATCTGCATGTTAATTGTATTTCATTTATTTTGCGACTGAAGGATTCAATCGTCTCACCATAGTACGCCCCTATATTGAGTTCTACATCGAAGCCTTTTTTGTGATCTTCCCATTATAAGTTGTCTCAGAGTTCCATGTATTTTGAGATTGCTTCATTGTTTTTGAATAAATCTAGAACTAGTGATCCTTGTTGGTCCATATCAGAGTTGCAGCTATACTAAGAATATTTCAATTGGTTAGTTTTTTGAGACAAAGTATATTATGGATATCATGAAGAGGGTGTTGTTCTCAAATAGGTCAGCAACATCAAGATGGAAGTCATCTAAGGTAGTATCACATGATGTAGGTGACCAAGAGGAAGCCTCAACTCATTTAGCAGTAATACCTTTGCCAATAAGCATGAACTTGCTAGTAGTACAACCTAACCCAAGATTTTTTAGTCATTTCTCAAGAATGATGGGTTCTAGTAAACCATTGTCATTCTCTCCTAGTTTATCTTTCTTGTTATATCCCATGCTCTATATTAGCTATAGACCTTTGTTGTCATCTTCCATGGGAAGAACAGGAGCCGATCGTTCATCTTGATAGAGGAGTTTAGATATATCTTGCTCATGGACATCTTCTTGATTCAAATCTCCCCATTTGGTGAAGGTAGTAGGTGCTATCTTGATTATTTTTGGTTCTTTGGTGCTAGATGTTGGTTTCCCATGATTTTGTGGACAAATAGGTAACTCTCCTTAGACAAAGGTGTCTTTCAATATTTTGTAGCTGCCACAACCATCATCTTAGATTACTGCTTTGACATTTGGTATGCTTTTCACAATTGGTGCTTGTGATGTTGAGGTAGAGGCTAGAAATGATAGGTCAATAAATGAGCTTGTTGTTGTAGGTCCTTCATCATTTTTGGGTATTTGTGGGATCTTATAAAAATTTTCCTCAAGACTCTCACAGTAGTAGAATGGTTCATGATCTCCATGGATAGTGATCTCTCTACCCTCAAAAGGAAAATTCACACATTGATGATAGGTTGAGGCTACAACTTTCAAAGCATGGATCCATGGTCAACCAAGTAGGATGTTATATGGAAGATCAAGATCAAGTACTTGGCATGTAGTTTCTGCAATAAGAGGTCCAATTTGGATTGGAAGTGCTATGATTCCTTGTGATACCCATTCTTGGTCATCATATGCTCTGATGGTGGTACTCTTTATCTTCTCAATAGTATCTTCTGAATAGCCTAGATGCTTGATCAATTTTAGGGTACAAATATTTAGACCATCACCTCCATCTACCAAGGCTCTATTGACCTTGTTTTTGTGAATGAAAACCTCAAGGTGTAAAGCATAGTTATGAGATGGTTGCGATGGTAAATACTGTTCAGATAAAGTGAGAAGATGGCTAGTGATGTTACCTACCATAGCTTGAAACTAATCCATATCAATGTTCTCCAGAACAGATGTCTCAGATAAGGATTTTTCCAGTATTTCCCTGTGTGCAGGAGATAATTTTAGGAGTTCCAAAATGGATATTTTAGTGGGGTTTTTTTAAGTTGATCTACAAGATTTTATTTGCTAGGATTAGATGTGAGAAAAGTAGGTTGTGTCCTAGGTTGAGCTGGGATAGCTCCTTGAATGGTTATTTTTCCACATCGTGTGGTGACTCTACATTCCATACTAGCTCCTTTGATAGTGACAACAATGATATTTCTATCATAGGAAGCAACTACATTGGAATATGTATGTTGAACATTGGTGTAATCCTTAGCTTTACCATTATTGTTAGATTTGTTATGATCAGGCATAGGGTTCTTGTATATCTTGAGATATTGGTTTCTAGCTGGTAGCTCAATAGATATGGTATCGTTCTCTATGAGATCTTTGATGATATTCTTGAGTTTCATGCAATTTGTTGTTTTATGTCCTTTGATTTTATGAAAGTCACAAAGATCGCATTCGTTGTACCAAGATGGATTTTCTTGTGGTTCTTGGTAGTGTTCAAAGTTAGGAAGTGTTATCAAATTCAACTCTACCAGTTTCTTCATGATTGTCTCAATGGGTTTTGATAACTATGTATACTTGCATTTGGGATAGTTATTCTTGTTATTGGTTTTCCTTGGTTGCATGCTGGTGTTATTGATTTGATTGTTCTGAGGTGATAACATTTGTTGTACAGTTGGTGAAATGTTAGCAACTTGATTGTTATTGGGTCTATGAGCACTTAGTATGACCTTAGCATCTACTACACCATCATTTGTTACATTTTTGTTCTTAGCCCATACATGAGGTTTCTCATTTAAAATAGTTGAAGGACATTTGTCTTTGTAAGCCTGAGTGTTTCCCTGTGAGATTAGGGCTCTTTCAATGCTAAGGGCTCTGAGAACAAGCTTGTCATAGGATGTGATGTATTGCATTTTCAAGTGGAATAATAGATTTAGATCAAGGTTGGCTATGATGATTCCTACTTGTTGATTGTTAGGAAGAGGCCACTTACTTTTACTAGCTCTTTGTCTCCATCTTTGTAAGAAATTTGCAAAGGTTTCCCCTAGATTCTATTTGAGAGTGTACAACTCTTCTAGACTAACGCCCATGTCAAGATTGAAGGAGAAGTGATCAATGAATTTGTCAATGATTTCTTGAAAAGTTTTGATACCAGGAGACAAACGAGAGAACCAATCCATAACAATAGCTATTAAAATTTGAGGGAAGAGGTGCATTAGATATGAACTATTGTAAGCCACTTCCATGCACATGACGTTGAATTCTTTGATATGGTCAATAGGGCTTCCTAACCCTTTGTATTTGTCAAATTTGGGGATTTCAAAACCAAGAGGAAATGGTACCATTGTCATGTTTCGATCAAATGGGTAAGGACACAAGTTTTGTGTATGAGGTTTCTTTGTCTTTCCCATTCGAAGGTCCTACATTTCTTGTGAAAATGCTTTTAATTGTTATGCGAGATAGTCTTGCAGATTGGGTGGAGGAACATATGATGGGATGAGAGATGAGTTATATGGGGTGTATGAAGGTGTGAGATTTTGTGAAAGTGATGAATATGTTCCTGATGTGTTTGTGTTGATGATGTTTGTATGAGGAATATAGGATCCTTGTTGTTGTTGTTGGGCGTATTGTTGAGCTGCTAAAGTTGCTTATTGAGCTTGCTGGGAAATGGTTGCTTGTTGTTGTTGCTAAGGCTGTTTGCTGAGCTTGATGTTGTTGCTGTGCTAAGGCTGCTTGTTGAGCTTGATGTTGTTGTTGTGCTAAGGATGCTTGTTGAGCTGCTAAGGCTACTTGTTGTGCTTGCTATTGTTGTACGACTTGTTGGTAAGTTTGTTGTGCTTGTTGTAGAGCGAGGGCATGTGCTTGCAATGTGGGATCGGGTGGTTGTTGAGATATTTGCGAAGGATTAGGGACATTTATGTTTTGAGTGTTTAGCGGATTGGTAGTGAAAGGTGGAGGATTCCCTTGGTTCAACATTCCTTGTAAGATAGTGGATTGAGGGGGAGGAATGTATGTTTGAGGCCCTGATTGATTTGGTATAGAAAATGGAGCTATATGAAAGGATGATGTCATTAAATTTTGTAATGGAAATGACACACTAGGACATTGAGTCCATTGATTGAAAAGATTCCTTTGTCTTATGTTTGGAGGATTTCCTTGAGAAAAAGATGTAAACAAAGGATTCATGATCAAGGTACTCCCAGGATTGATAGAACTCATAACCAAGGGATTTCTTTGTCGTGGATTAAGAGGAGATGATGTGGTAATGGTAGATGGAATGGATAAACCCACTAGAGGGTTGGATAAAGATGTCCCTAGTTGCATTGAGGGTTGATTCTATGATATGGTATTGACATGCCCTTTGTGCTGTTTTGAGTTTTTTAGTTTGTACCACTCTGCGTGATGGTAGGTACACTTGTGGTACTCATAGGTGTGGATGAAGAAGCATTTCCCCAAAATTTTGAAGTGGTGGTAGAATAGTGAAGTTCAAGTGGAGTAAGTAGTTGTTTTGGATCTTCGATAATTGGAGGAGCACCAAAGGTAGGTGTCCAAACAAAAGTGGGAGGTGGAGGATTCATTTCAAGAGTACCCGCAAGTGTAAATTACTTTTGACTGGTAAGGTGCAACCAAAATCTTTAGCAAGGCTAGTTGCAAGGCTAGGTATGTAAGTTTGACTTAGCCCTTGTAATGGAGTTGTGAAATCTTATGTGAAAATTTGTGCTACAAATGTCAGGGAGATAGGAGCTACACTTTCAAAAAGTTGATGTTCTAAAAGTTCTTCCCTAGTGAGCTCAAACGGGTTGTTGGTGATGTCTTCGATTTCGTATGGTCTTGAAGGAGATTATGGTTGTTGTGATGGTGTAACATGACTTCTATGATCAAACTCTAAAGGATTTGGATCACTTGAGGTAAATGTAATGTTTTCTTTTTCCATGATTCTCTTGTGTTGTGATGTTGTCCTTACCATAAATTTGGTTTCACCTATTGGAGAGTTGTGTTGAGTTTTGTAATGTTTGAATTTTGTAGTTGACTCAAACCTAGGTAAAAGGGACACTAATTCTTTTGGGAGCAATGATGACAATGTGGGATTAAAAGATGGGTGATGTGGGAGGTGATCTTTGCAAGCATTTTGGGACAACACTTTTGACTTAAGTTTGTTGTTGTGATGTTAGCATAAAGGCTACCAATGAACTTGGAAATATGTAGCCCTAGACTTGTGACCTTCAAGATAAACTATTTCAAAGATGATAACTATCTCAACTAAGTGCATGGAAAAGGATAAATTTCACATACAAAGTAGCTAAGGTAGCAAGTTGACCAGTGTGATGTTTTAAGTCCCAAAGTATTGGTGTATTTTGAAATTTTGCAAAGATAGATGAGGTGAAAGATGAAATGTGATGAAGGGGTGAATGAAGGGCTAAATTTGTACCAAAAAATAAATCTTGGAGTCAATGGTTTGTGCTCATAGTTAGATATTCTATATGTAAGTCACACATTAGAAAAATATTTAATATTGAAAAATTTTAGTACCAAAAAATAAATCTTGGAGTCGATGGTTTGTGCTCATAGTTTTGAGATACAAGGTTTCATCAATACCACTTGTTGATTTTGTGTGAACTTAATCTATAAAATCAAGCATATGTTTAGTGGTTGAGGTTGGTTATTAGTTGTATTGAGCTCTATTGTAGAGTATATATGTGAACCATGACATGGGATGTGTAGTTGCATGGTTATTCATTATGGTTGGACACATGCAAAATACAAATTGGGAGAGCTTGGTGTTTTAAAAGTCTTCATGGAAAATCTATAAGTGTGTTGTAATATTTCATTGTTGAAGAATAATGTGGATGCTTGTAGAGGTTAAGTTTTTTTCCTTTATGGACAACTTCCCAAGGTATAGTTTGTGTGATCTTGTGGTGTCTTTGATCTTTGCATTATGTTTATCCTATAAACTTACATGAATCCTTTTCTCTCATAAGGTTATGTAATGAATGATTTGATCTACCTAATAATTTCTTAACAATATTTGAATTTTTTTTAACTTCACCCCCATGTATTCTTTCAATTCTCTTTTTTATCACTAATTATTTCCTTTTGTTAATGCATATTTACCTTTCTCCACTATGTAGTTATTTTCATTTAAGCAATTACAATTAATTCCACAAATAACTCAAACTAGCTCCCTAATTTCCTAGTTAACTTACACACATCACATTATCTCTAACGACATATTGACTTCCATCATGAATCTTTCCAAATCTATTCAAAATGTTTATTGAATTCCACTCAACTAATTTAAACAAGATTTTACATTTATTGAATTATTTATTTCTTTGAAATAAATCACTCTCACTATTCATGGAACTAACTCTTATATTTAATTTATTTTAAATTTTAAGGTGCAATAGAATGTAAATTTAATTTTCCTTTAGAATATATTTTATATAAGTAATATCAGGCATGAGTACTAATTTTTATAAATTCTCATTTAATTATAATCAAAGATTATAATTTAAAATAAATCAACATATATAATGGTCAAAAAGGAGGGTTATGGCATATACTATGTGGAACTCTCCATCTAACTTCTCTTTTAGCTTTCAAACTAGTAGATATGTGTACATAAATATCAATAAATTAAATACACTTACAATTTTCTAAATCAATCTTGGTATGAGCAACGGATTTTGTTTGGAGGTGAAGGAGAGGAAATGGCATGTTGGTACGTGTGTACGGGCTAGGGTTTCTCTGCCCTAGCTGCGCCTCGTGCTTCTGGTTTTCTGTGCTGGTGGCAGATCAGAGGGGGTGTTCTGGCACGCAGGGGTTGTGGCTTGGGTGGTCACATTTTTTTTCCTGTTTGTGGTGCTTGCTGCAGACGTTTTTTTGCTATTTCCTGTGCATTTTGTGCTTTGCATGCCATGGCTGGGGGGTGTTCTAGCATTTGTGGGTGGGATATGGTTCGTTGTGGTGATTGAAACTTGGCGGAGGGAGGCTGGGTGTTATTTTTTGTGCTCTTCTTAGGCTTGCTTTGGGTTATTGGGGTTTTTCTAGTTTCAGGCCTTGCATGACTCCAAATGGGATTTCTCCTGGTGGTAAGGGGTTGTCTTTCAAAGATATAGTGGTGGGAAGCAATCCTTCGGTACTATTGCATACAAATCCTTTTTTTGGTGAGTCTGGATCAGGAATGGGAGAGTCCTCATATTTGTCTGGAGGTTTTAGGCCCTCAAAGGTGAATGGGTGCCTTGCTAAGAGTGATAATAGGCCATTGAGATCCAACCTGAAGCTATTGTGGACGATATCAACTATTTATCAAAGCATGCTCTGATCTGTAAGTTTCTAGGGATTCAAGTATCTTTGTCTTTTTTGGAATCATGGGCTTGGCGTACTTGGTCTCCAGAGGGGGATATGGATGTTCTGTTGGTAGCCAACGACTATTTTTAAGTGGTTTTGTCTTGCATGTCAGACAAGAATAAAGTTTTTGAAGGAGGGCCCTATTTCTACAATCAGGTGGGTCTCTTCATTAAGCCTTGGCATGTGGGATTCAATCCTACAGAAGAGCTTCCTTCGCGGGTTCTAGTTTGGGTGAGATTACCCTGGATTCCTTTAGAATTTTGGAGGGAGGACATTTTTAGCTTAGTTGCAAGCCAGCTTGGAAAACTAGTTGGTCCTTCGAGACAGACTATGGAGAAGAAGGTAATTACCTATGCCCGGGTATGTGTCAAAATTTATTTGAATAAGCCCTTGCCTGATTCTATCGAAATTTGGTTGGGGTCAAGTTCATGGATTCAACAACTTGACTATGAAACATTTTCGTTTCGGTGTCACTTCTATCATGAATATGGGTGTTTGCAGAGGGTGTGCCCCAAATCAAAACCTACAGAGGATTCAACAATAGGGTCGGCTAGTGCTCCTCACACCCAAGATAAAGGGAAGGCCCCTATGAGGTAGGACAATGAGGGCTTCATCCCTGTAAGAGGTTGTAACAAGGGCCTCGGCCAAAAGAGGACCTTTAAGGACAGACAGACATGTGAGGTCTTCAATAGGTTTGATGGGTTGGATGACTTGGAACAGTTTGATGGAACCATTGCTAACATGCCTGCTAGCCATGAGCTCTTGGAGGCAAAGGAAATAGGTGGGGAGGTGAACAATGTTGTTCAAGCCGATCCACAAGAGGGAGAGCCTGGGGTACAGATGGACACAACTACTCCAGTGAGACCTTTTAAGGAGTTGGAAACTAGTGGAGACAAGGAATTGCAGGAGATTTCTGCTCATGCCCGAATCAAGGCTTGCACTGGAAATGTTTGGCAGGAGGAGAGCAAAAGCAAGGGCTCCCCTTTTATTTTAGGTATTCATCAAAAAACCATTAGAAAAGATGCCCTAGAGAAGCCTCTTAAGGTGGGGAGGAAGAAAGACCAGGAAAAGGTGAAGTTAGTGGGAGAGTCTTTAGTGGAGTCTGGTTCTGTGAAGACCATTGATTCCCATTTCCCTCTTCCTCAGAAATGATTGTTCTTTCATGGAACATAAGGGGGTTGAATAGCATCCCTAGACAAAAGGCTATTCGGGATTTGATTAAGTCTCATTTTCCTAAGGTGGTTTTTATTCAGGAAACTAAGTTATCTATTGATAGGATGCATTACACGGCTGCTAAGATTTGGCCTAGATGTCTTTTTCAGTGCATTGGCGCTCAAGGATGTTCTGGGGGTTTGGCTCTTTTATGGGATCCTCGCAAGCTAGTCCCACTTTGGTGGGTTTCTAGCAAATCTGCTATTTCCTTGGTGGCCACGTGTTGCATAACTGGTGAGATTCTTCTCTTCACTGATGTTTATGCTCTGATTGATTTTATTGGAAAAAAATTGCTTTGGTCACATATAGGATATGTTCACTCTCTTGCCCCTCTATTCCCTTGGATTCTGGTAGGAGATTTCAATGCAGTTTTAAGTTTGGAAGAGAAGCGGGGAGGTAATCCCAAGCTCGACCCCTCTATAGGCCTTTTAAGGAGTAACATTGAAAGCTTGAGGGTGGTGGACATCACACCTTCCAATGGATTGTTCACATGGAATAATAGGAGATGTGGGGTGGAAGCGATAGCGGAAAGATTAGACAGGTTTCTGGTTTCTTATTTCTGGATGGTAGATAGTTGGATTACTAGTTCAGAGATTTTGGACTGGAGGGGTTCAGATCACTGGCCAATTCTTTTGATTGCTTCTAAGTTTCAAAAGATAAAGAATCCATCCTTTAAGTTTCATCTTATGTGGTTGAGGGATGCTTCTCTTCAGGATTATATCATTGCTTGGTGGAGGGAAGGGAAGCCTTCTTATGGCACCACTATGTTTTCTTTTGTCAAGCAATTGTAGTATGTTGAGTTTAAGCTGAAAAGGTGGAACAGAGAGTGCTTTGGAAATCTCTTTGGAGCCAAGAGGGAAGCACAGCTGAGGGTGGACAATATTACTCACCAAATTAGAGAACAGGGCTTGTCTGATGGGCTATATAGAGAAGAAGCTGTGGCCTTAAAGAATCTAGAAGAATGGGAGCTTCGGGAAGAGATTTATTGGAAGCAAAAAGCTCGAATTGATTGGCTCCAGGAAGGGGACAAAAATACTAAGTTCTTCGACAACACTGTTAAGGAAAGAAGACATGGGAGCATTCTCAACTCTCTCACGACAGCTGAAGGGGCTCTGGTTTCCTCTCATAGGGAGATTGCTTTGGAGGCTACTAGATTTTTTGGGAGTTTGTTTTCAAAGGACTCTGATCTAGCTAGGGCTGAGGATGACTTAGTTTTGGCTTGCATTCCATCCTTGGTCACTCCTAAAATAAATGAGGCTCTCATTAAGCCCATTACTCTATTTGAGATAGAGGTAGTTGTGTTTGGAATGAAAAAGGGTAAAGCCCCGGGACCAGATGGTTTTCCTATAGAGTTCTTTCAAGCTTTTTGGGAGATTGTCAAGATGGACCTCTTTGAAGTGGTGCAGGAATCCTTTAACAATAAACAGATGCTTAAGGCTTTGAATGCAACTTTCCTTGCTCTCATCCCAAAGAAGGAAGGAGCTAACTCCCTTAATTTCTTTAGACCTATTGCTTTGTGCAATGTGATGTACAAAATAATTACAAAAGTGATAGCTGCACGGTTAAAGCCATGGCTCAGTAACCTAATCTTTGAGGAGCAAGGGGGCTTTGTTACAAGACGACAAATCTTGGATGGGGTTATCATAGCAGTAGAAGCTATTCACTCTATGGCTGCCTCTAAGGAAAAAGCCATGTTCATAAAGTTGGACATGGCCAAAGCTTATGATAGGGTCAGATGGAGTTTTTTACATAAAGTTCTACAGGCCTTTGGTTTTGGACAGGAGTGGATCAATTGGGTTATGAGCTGCATAACTTGACCTTCTTTTGCAGTACTGATTAATGGTGAACCTTCTAACTTATTCAGTGTGACCAGAGGCCTTAGGCAAGGAGATCCTATCTCCCCTTACCTTTTCATCCTGATGGCAGAAGGGTTGGGAAGACTTATCAATTCTCAAGTTAGTCAAGGTGGGATTCAAGGTTGGAAGTGGGGGCATGGCATTCCTCCTTCTTCCCACCTCCAATTTGTGGATGATACATCTTTGATGGGTGCAGCAAGAATTCAGGAGGCAGCTAGTTTCCGAAGAGCTTTGGATATTTATGTGAAAGCCCCAGGATAAAAGATTAATGAAGAAAAGTCACAAATCTTCTTCTTCAATACCCCCGCTTCTATTCAAGCTCGGATTGCTCATATCTTGAGGTTTCAAATTGGAACGCTTCCTTTAGTGTATCTTGGAATCCCTCTTTCAGACCAAAGGCTATTGAGGGGTGTGTGGCAAGAGATTTTGGATAAGCTCTGAAGTAAGGTGAGCCATTGGACTCACCGATGGCTCTCAACTGCTGGTAGAATGACTCTTTTGAAGTCTGTGGTCCAAGCTCTTCCTATCTACAGGTGTCTTGTGCAGTCAACCCCTGCTGGTTTCATTAAGGACTTTGATGCCCTTTCTAGGCAATTTTTATGGACAGGTAATTTTCTTTCCTCAAAATGGAGCTTGGTCAAATGGGATTGTGTTTGCAGATCAAAGCAGGATGGTGGCCTTGGATTGAGGAAAACAAGCTTGAATAGTAGGGCTCTTGTTGCTAAGCTATTTTGGAGATGGTGCATAAGCCAAGATCAAGGATGGGCCAAAATCCTTAATGTTAAGTATCTTGGTGGGGTGAATGGGAAAGATGTACCAAGGTACAACTTGACTGGAAGGGGGTCCATGACCTGGGAGACTTTGAAGAAAGGGGCGCAGTTAGTTAAAAATAGTCTTCTCTGGATTTGCAATAGCGGTTCGGATGCCTTATTTTGGGAGGATTCTTGGGATGGCTTTCCTCCTCTTTTATCTCAATACCCCCACCTTCAACCTTTAAGTGATAGTTTCCTTGCAGCAGGATGGAGTAAGGTTGAGGATTTTAAGGTGTTTTTAAGGGTGGGGCGAGGCGAGGTTGCCAGATGGAAAGAACCCCAGGAATGGCCTCCTAGGGGTTCTGAGGGAGAGAGAGAGACTCTTGTTGGGATTCTTTCTGGCAGAGCATGTAACTCTTTAAGAGGAGTTGATACCCTCGCCTGGGGACCCAACCCAAAAGGAAAGTTCTCAGTTGCCTCGGGTTATCAAGAGTTGGAAAGACAAAATTTTGACAAGAGGGACATATCTTGGTGGAAGCAAGTTTGGAATAAGTTAGCTTGGCCCAAGTGCAATTTCTTCTTGTAGCTTGTGGTTCAAAACAAATGTCTTACCTGGGAGAATCTCCAGAAGAAGGGCTTTCATGGGCCTTCTATATGTACTTTATGTAATCAAAGTGAAGAAAATAGTTCACACCTCTTTTTCCAATGTTCTTTCACCAGGGTTATTTGGCACTGGTGGTGGGAAGCTTGGGAGCATGCTTGTATTCATGCTCACTCTCTAGTTGAGTTCTGGAATAGTCTTGGTAGACCCCCTTCTAAGACCTCCTTTCTGGAAGTGGCTTGGGGTATTGGTCCAGGATTTATTATCTGGCAGGTGTGGTTGGAGAGGAACCGTAGGATTTTCCAGGATAAGACAAAGAGGGTGCACTAGGTGTGGTTGCAAGTTATAAATATGCTACAGGAGACTCTTGCTGCGAAGTGTGATCTCTCAGAGGATATTGCTCCTGGAGACATGTGGGTGGTTCAAAAGTTGAATATTTCATGTGTTGATTCTAGTGGTGCTCTTTGGAAGATATAACCGACCAGAAGCAGGAAAGCTAAAAGGAAGGTTTGTAGGGAGGGAAAGTGGTCCCCCCCCCTTTTGGGACTCTCAAGATCAATACTGATGGGTCTTCTAGGGGAAATCCTGAGCATACTGGGGTTGGAGGAATTGGCAGGGACAGCTCTGGTAAGGTTATTTTCTTTTTCTCTGAATATAAGGGAATTCAAACCAATAATTACATGGAGGCTTTTGTTGTCCTCATGGCTCTTGAAAGAGGTTGTGCTCTGGGATGGAGCAAGATTATCTGCGAGTCTGACTCTCAGGTGGTGGTGGATATGTTGAATTTGCAGCGGGTGGAAGATGTGGATTGACATCTGGTAGTGGTGGGTAGACAAATTCTTAGGTTGAGCACTTCTTTGGATGCAGTCTCTTTTTGCTATGTTCCTCATGAGTGGAATAAGACTGTCAATTGCCTAGCTAAGTGGGCTTCTGATCGTGGAGAGGGATGGAGGATGGAAGATTGGACTCACCTGCCTCCGGAATGTGCTTTGGATCTTGAGAGTCTGGTCAAGGAAGATATGGATGGTTAGTTGAGCCCCTTTTGGGGGCTCTTTTATGTTGGTGTTGTGTTCTCTTTCAGGCTCTAGGCCCTTGCTCTTTGTACTTTGCTGGTTGATTCAATAAATTTTTACCCCTTTTATTACAAAAAAAAAATCAATCTTGGTATAAAATCCACCAATTCATAACAAATTATCAATTCATTTAACACTAAAAAAAATGTCTTGAATCAAACTTAATCTAATAAAGATCGTATTACAATTTATTCAAATCTATGTGAATTTTAACATTGTAACACCACTTAGAAAACAAAAAGAAAAATTGGAAAAATAATATATGATACAAAAACATACTCAATGAAGAAAAAACCATAACCTCCAAAAACACACCGAAATATATTAAATCTCCCGAACCATTTTACAATATAATGCTTTAATCTCAATACTTCAATAAATTTTACATTTTGATCATAGATGGATTTCAGTAACATAACCATGCATAAAGCTAAATATATCATCACCATACGAACTTTCAACATACAGACTAATGATACTTAGAAAATTAGTGTCAAAGTGGTCCACACTCAAGTCATGCAATCCCATCTAACTTTAGAGTTTGGCCCCTATGACCCAATTCTAATTTGTATAATTCAATTCCTTTTGACCCAATTTGATTACTATTAAAATGTTTTGTTTAAACATTTTATTGCAAGTTGCAACACATATTTTGTTTTATGATTACCTTTTTATAACATTTTATTTCAACTATTTATGAGTATTTACTCCTCTTCATAAATTTCATGGATAGATGAAGATAACATATACACAAATATATATATAAAACAAAGTTAAAAAAAATTAGAAAACCTGTGTGACACAATGGTGTAGTAAATATCAATTAGCTTCATATTTATTAAAAAATTGTAAAAACAAAACACACAATATGTACTACATAGGATATTGTCTAAGCCCAATCCTAATGCCTTTGGGGTAAAATAGTTCTCTTTCATTTCTTGGGATGCTTCACAATCAAAACTGGGCATTTTCCATTGTGAGCACAGTAATCGCTGACACTCCCCAAAAATGCCCTGCAAACAAACAACGCATCTATCAGAACTCCCTACATTGAAAGCCATCAAATACAAGTATTCATTGAAATAATCTCAGACCGCTTAATGGCCAACATTGAGAAAATCTAGAGCCCAAGAGAGTGCATACATGCTTTCCTCGCTCTCGTCTACGGCCACCATGATTTTTCTCTGTTTATGATCGTCCAAAACTTCTGCCATTTTTTCCACTCAATCAAATACCTGTTTATCTCGTCTTTGTTTGACTGCTGAATGTAGTGTGATCCGAAGGGGATTTTATACACCAAAGTTAACGCCTTGGAATGAAAATCCAATTCAGCCCACCGAGTTGGATGGAATTTGAAACAGAGCCCACAGAAATATGAAAACCATTTGTTGTTTAAACAACAATGGCGGTCGAATTCACATGATTCATGTGGGGCCTTCCCTCTTCATCGTGTGAGACATTAGGAGGAAAAATTTCTCTGCAAATGTGACGTGTTAAACCTTTGAAAACATCAAAAAGGAAAGATACAGAAAACATCCTCCATCTTTCCAGGAACCCTTATCAAGTATCTGATCACTGTTTTATTATGTGTGACTCATAGATTTTCAATTCTTTTTATTTAAAAAAATTGATTGATAGCATGTATTTTTTATATTAGATATTTATTCTATGGATTTATAGAGGGAAAGAGTAACTTTTGGTTCTCCACCGAACTACTTTTTCGTTTTTAAACACAAAAAGTTTTTAAACACAAAAAGACATGGGAAAGGTGGCTCTAAATGTAGGCAATGTGGCAAGTAGCTTTTTTTTTTTTGGTATTGCAATTGCTTGGTAAAATAAAAATAATACTAGTAATCGCACATTGGTGTGCAATAGGTACGCGTAAGAGGTATTGAAGGTCGATTTGGAAAAAAATTGGTTTATTTTTTGCTAATATTTATGCAGTACATGATGTCAATTGGTTCTATTTATAAAATAATGTTGTTTGTACAACAAAGGTTTCAATAGAGAAGTGAAAACTTCAAATCAAGTATGCATCCTTTTATAGGAATCCAAACACAACTGAAACAAAATCTTTGAATGAGTAAGATAATCAGACTCCATTTACCAATAGGCTCATGTTATGTTTCCAATAGAGAGAGGGAGAGAGAAGGAGAGATAGGGATAGAAAGAGGGAGAGATAGAGGGGAAAGAGAGAGAGAAGGGGCAAGGAGATAGAGGAAAAATAGAGTGATACATAAAGAACAAACAGAGAGGACTTGAGAAAGAGAGGGATGCACAAATAGGGAAGAGGTAGATAGAGAGAGACACATATATTAAGAGAGAGAGGGATGGAGAAAGATATATACAGAGATGCAAAGAGAGAGGAAAAGGTAAAGGGGGAGATAAATAAAAGGAAATATATATTGAGATAAGAGAGATAAATAGTTAAAATTGCATCTAAATAACATCTAGCAAAATCATCTTCTGTTATGTTGTGATAGATGCAATACCCTATTATAGAGCCTCCAATTTTGGCACAATTAAGGATCTAAGGTAGGCAAAGGTTTTTAAGATTGACTTTATACATCTGAATTACATTTTCTTGAAAGTTTTCAAGGAAATTTCAACAAATATAATTTGTGCATATTCAGTGATCATAGAAAGCCATGACAACACATCTTTAGGGAATTCTACCAAACAATTTACTCCCACAAAATTTGATCACTTCAAGTTTAGGCTCCAAGTGTCACCCATTAGATTCAAGTTGACAATGTGGACCATGTGATTGGTCTACAATTATAAAGATTCATTACTTCTTACCCAAAAAATGATGGTGTATTTTTTTTTCTAGTCAATACATTGACATAAATGTTTTTGATATTAGGGATAAACAGATTTTGAAGGGATCTGTAACCCTTTACAATTCAGAAAAAAGCCAGGATGCCAAAAGGACAGCCTGCAGCACCCAAAAACCCAACTCCCAAACCAAGAGCATCAAGATTTAGACTTCGAATTGCTCTTGTGGGAATGAAGCATCATATCGAGGAAGGCCTAGAGGGTTTTGATTTTTTCCCTATCACTGTAATCCAACCTTCTTCCACTTGTGCTGCCTTAGCCTGCCAAGCCAGCACACTACTATCCTGGGTTTGATCCTTTGTAGCCATGGGGGTATCTTCATTGATCGATTGTGCATATTTTTCTGACAAGCTGCCTAGAGTAGGAGAAGAAGCATCTCCAACATTCAGAGACCTTGACCTTAGCTCAATACGAGTGGAAGTAATAGCCCCTCCCAAAGGAGCATCCTTAGGGGAAGCTCCACAAGTCTTTGACTCAGAGGCAGCCACCTCTGAGAAGCTCATTTTTTTATCAGCTTTCTTCTCAACCGTATAATGACGATGAGAAACGCCATTCCACCAAGTTGCCCTATGTATTTTTTTCTCAAATCCACATTGAGCAGCAGCATGTCCAGTTTTAAAGCATCTTCTACAACGGAAAGGTATTCCTTCATAATCCAGTGATTGGACCCAAGTCCCCTTGGAGCATTCTAATGAAACCTCAGCAGGAAGTCCATTTGTAACATCAATTTCTACAATTATTCGAGCAAATGTGGAATGAAAGATATCTGAAGATTCTTCATCAACAAACAAAAAATCCCCAAGAGCCTCTCCCACCGATTCTAGAAGAGAATCATTCCAGAGATGAAGGGGGAGATTAGGAAGGCGCACCCAAATTGGGATTTTATTAAAGGTTTCAGAAATAGGATTAAATTTGAATGCCAGGGTTTGATCATCAGTAGATATTGATCCCCCCAACTAAAAAAATTATCACATAAGATAGTTTTTCTATCCTGGATATTATCAAATTTAACAACAAAGAATCCCTTGGCTAAAGGGAAGATGTGAATTTTACCAGAAAAAAGGGGTTCCCACTACTTGGAAATCCATGAGTGCAGCTGAGGAAGGCTTGGCCAAAATCCTCGAAACCTGCAGATAATCCCACGCTCAGAGAGCTCTACTTCTTTATCGTTTATTTCTTCTATTACTTGTCCTTTAGTTTCACCATAATAGCATTTCTCATAGGGATAAAATTATGCCCTTGCTTGAAGGGCATTTTGGCCCCCATGGCCACCCCAGATCTGGCCGCCATCGAAGAACCAACACCCACCATTCTAGCCGCCGTCGCAGCACCAACTCCCACAGTTCTGGCCGCGTCCAACCCTGACCCATGTCCAACCTGAGCGTTTCCCTTTGAAACAAGGGCCGCGTCCAAACCTGGCTCGCGTCCATCCACAGCCTTGCCATTAGCTTTCGAAATAGGGGCCACCACAGGAGGCACCGAGACAGGCTCCACCCCGGGCGACGCGACCTCTGCACCATTAGGGTTTCCACCCTACGCAGAAGATTCGAAAAAGCGTTTCCCGCTCAGCATCGTAAAGATCACCTAGAAATTAATTCTTATGTTGCATTGACATAAATGTTAGTGTAGGATGATATGTAGGTATAATGGATACCATATAGCATAGAATTAATTGTCCAAATAATTTTTAGTGACAACCTATGTTGTATTATAAATTTTAAATTGGTATTGATACAATTTTTTGATTGACTCTACTTATCAAACAATTTTTAATAGATCACAATTATAATTATATAAAAGAATTAAAATTTATTCAATTTTTTTTTCCTTTTGTATAATAATATCTTCCTAAAATTGCACTGTATTTTCCAAAAATGATTCGTAAAAAAAGCTATGTTCAACAATCAAGTTTCAAAGTTACTCATCTTTAAATAGCAAAAATGAAAATAAAAACCAATTCCTCTTATTTTTGTCACGATAAAAATTAATATCATATATATACTCATTTGATTACTAAATAATATAAGATTGAAGTGAGGGAATTGTGTGATTGTAATCCAAAGTTAGGATATATTTGTAGAAATGAAACATGGACCTTGCAAAATCATTGAAATCTTGAAAATAAAACTATACTAGAAAAGACCCAATAGTTGCGAATGTTCCAATAGTTGTTATAACATTTGTTGATTTAATGCTCAATATTTGAACCATAATTGAATAAAATGTATTCTTTAAATCTAAAAAACAACAAATCACATGTGATGCCATATTGGCAACATGACTTAGTGAACAACTATTATTTTCATTTTTTTGGACATCTCAAAAAAATGAATGCTAATGTGGCATTATATTTGATGATGTGGCCATAAAACCCTAATTATAAGCTAAGTAAGTTGCTGAAAAAATTAAGTCATTTAAAATTTCCAAGTATAATTTTGGGAAGCACATAGTTAGGGTGCTCAAGTATTGGGTCCTCTCCCCTATCCTCTCCCTTATATAAATGATATAGATGTTGAGGTCCATAAAAAATAATAATTTACAGATAAACCCATTCTACGAGTAGAGCTTCTATTTACATAGAGGATGAGATGCCATTAAAGCCAACGTAAAATCTTTAGAGATGCCATCTTCATACCCTTTACATGTCATTGTATGTAACGATGTGGGTTATTTCATCAATAATTTAACTATCATTGGTAATCAAATTTTGTGTGAATAATAAGTCATTGCAAGTAATGGTATGCTTACAAAAGCAAATAGCTTACTCTATATGCAAGTGAATAGAGAAAGGGCATGTGACATTTACAAGACTAAGAGCCCATTGCAAGCAAGTAGTCTACCTATGAAAGAAAATAACTATAACAACTATGTCTAAGAATCTAGTGAAAAATACATGCATAGTGTGATGATGAATAGACATAGGTGGAAGAATGCAAAATATTGTTAGGATTGTGGCAGTGAAGGTGAGAAGACATGGTGCTTACTAGGAGATAATCTTCTTCATATGTATCGATATGTAACATGAAAAGGGGGAGAGGTCAATGATGTGTGAAAGGAGGGGTTGAGAGGAATATACAAGCTTTATGTATATTTAAGCTTGCACTCACCATGATAGTTGCTACCAAGCACAAAAAGATAGATGTCATGAAACTCATGAGGATAGACTAGGAAGGGGAAGATGATAAATGATGGAACAATGAGATCCCTACATAAACTAGAGAGTCATTAAAGAATGGTAACTTTGAAATAATGTGCAATTTTAAGAATTCTTCTTTCATATGAATGTTCCCAATCAAAATAAGATTTAAATTTTTGAATGCTAAAACAAAAGTAAATTTTATGAATAACTTTAATCCAAAGAATGACAACAACATTTTAAAAAGTTCTTATAGATTGAATAAAATCATATAGAACAAAAAGTCTAAAAGATGACTAAAATATACCTATAAAATGCTTAGTCACTCCAAAAACTATCAAAGCTAAACACAATGTAAATGAAAGAAGTTCATTCCAAGAAACTTCACCCATTTTTCAATGATAATAAACACATACATGGATGACATTAAAGATATTTAATCTACCACCTTCTCAATATACTATCAACTTGTTACTCATCATGCCACCTCACTCAATATTTTCATTTCGTGATGTGTATTCCATGTCTCAAGTTCTACTATGCCAAGATTATTTACCATGTCAACCATTGTCAATGCTATACATGCCAAGTTACATTTATGTAACTATCATTTTTTTTAACATTATGAAATGCTCCAAAAAGGAAATGACATATAAAAGTAACTTCATAGTTTTCACTCCAATTACAAACATAAAATTCCATTGGCATCCACTACTCATCTCAATCTCATATAGAGAGGGATAGTTGAAGGAAGTGTCGGTCCTACTCACTACTCACAACTTCCCCAAAGAATCCTCTAAATATCTTAAGTATTGTAGATCTGCATTCTCAGTAAGTTTCTTTTACAAGGAAGAACATATACTCTTTCATCCCTCATAGGAAATTTTCATTTACTACACTCAATATATCAAAATCCACTGTCGTAGAGCTGACCTTGAGCGAAGATCTCAAACTATTTAAGGTATTTTCTCTTCGCTAAGGGTCTTGTGTTGTTCCTGGGTCCCATGGGCTTTTGTGACTTCGTGGACTAAAATATCTCATTTCATTTCATAACAAGCTTATTTATATGTATGCCAACTACAAAAGTTTCCAATGAATTATCGTAATGTGTTTGACAATATGAAAGAAGGTGACATCGTCTCATGGAATATGATTTGTATTTGACCATATGAAATAATGTGACATCGTCTCATGGAATATGATTATTGTAGGGTACAAAAGACATGGTTTTCCTCACAAGGAAGTCACACTATTTCACCAAATGCAACAAATAGGTTTTCAACCATATGAGTTCAGATTTGCCAACGTACTCCCAGTTTGTGTCAAAATTGAAGCTTTGGAAAAGACTATGGAGATCCATCATAGCATAAAGGATATAGAAATTCCTTCAAATATTGTCGTTACAATTTCCTGAGCATAGACATGCATGCAAAATTTGGAACACAGACAAGGCACATGAACTGTTTGACCAAATCCCTCAAAGATATTTCTTCTCATAAACTTTAGTAATTGCACAAAAATAATTTGATGAAAAATATTTAGAATCTTTCAACTAAATTACACAACCTTTGCTAGCATCTTCCCTACCTGTACTAACATTATAGCTTTGTAAAAGCGTATGGAAATCCATCAAAGCATAATGGAAAGAGGATTTTTGTTAGATATTATAGTTAAAAATTCTCTTGCTCTTCCCATACATTATATCGCATAGTCGGCTTTGCTTTCAAATTCTCAAGAAATCATCACAAATTTTTGCAATGGTTTAAATATATGCTCGCAAGATTCCAACCAATACTTTCAGGCTCAAACAACCCAGTGGAATCAAAGATATCATAATTGCAAATCCTACAAATGTAAAACATATTTTAAAAAACAAGTTTAAAAATCAGTCAAAGCCCGGGGCACTTTACGACTATTCTCCAAGATTTGTTAGGGATAGGGATTTACTGTAAATTTTAAACAAGAAAAGAAAACATAAAACAAAAGAAAGATATTGGCAAAACACAATATTTACATGGTTCACCAAAACTGGCTACATCCACGGGAAAGTAGGGAAAACTTGTATTAACAGTTATTGATACTCAGCACATGATGTGCATATATATATTTATACATAGCTGAGAGAATATGAACAGTCATGTGACCGTTGGGCTTCACATCCCAACAATCTCCCCCGCGAAGTCCAACCAGCACAACCATGCAGTATCATCCCCTACATTTCCGTTGTCTTCACGTCACAACTAGGTTGGAAGTTTTCAACTTCGCCAAATATTTTTCACGGACATTCCAGATTAATCGCCCCCAAATCTGATCAGAAGCAAAGACATCTTTTCCTACAAATTTTTCAGGGGAAAACTCACCTCCAAATTGTATAGGAGTCACTTCTTCCCAAAACACATCATCATTCACAGTTAACAATGCAGGATCGATAACAACTCTTCCTCTTCTGTCCCATCAATGGACAAAGATGATATAACTAGGTCCCTTGGAGCATCTGACCCTGCTAAAAATTGCCTCAATCTTGATAGGGAACCTACAACTGATTTTCTGGGTATAGCTAGGAATAATGTCGTGGACCACTTCAAAATGTCAAAATGGGTCTATCACAAAATTATTGACCTGAAAATAAAAAATTGGGCCCTCCAGAGTAAATTGGAAGAAGTGGAAGCTAAGGTTTATGTGTTGTGCAAGAAGGATGAAGAGGGTAATGAGAATACTGCTAGTAAGGAGATCCAGGACAATGTGGGTAAGGACAGAAGGATATAAATTGACTTTGAAAAAATAAAAAATGTTGTGAAGATCATCACTGAACAAAATAATAGAATGACAAGACATAATTCTATCATTATCAACACAATGACTGAAAAACTGGATAAAGCTCAACAGGTTTCCTTGGTTGTTGATTTGGAAGAAGTTAAAGATAAAAACTAGGAAGAGGACTTAGGGATTTCAAAGAGAACCAGGGCTAATCTGAAAAGGAAGGCACCCCCTATGCCACAGATGATTCAAATTTTCAAGAAGGGATTCCAGGATATGCAGGATCTGGAGGCCGAGACTGAGAAAGTTCTGAAGACTCTAGATTAGTTGCTGCTAGTTTTTTAGTCTGCGTCTCGACTGGCTTTTTGGTGGTCCTTTCTGGTTTTTTTTCGGCTAGCTGCTATTTTTTTGAGGTTTTTCTTTCTTTGCATCTTGTTTAATTTGGAGGATTTTTTTGTCCTTTCCTATATTTTGTTTTAAACTTTGTGGTTTCGGGTCCCTGTAAAACCCGCTTTTTCCTTTATCAAAAACAATACAGGATCGATGATCCCAACCTTGTTTGTAGCACCAAAAAAGAAGACTATTTTCATGGCTGTTAAACCATCCATCTTTGTCAACGAATGATTAAGGACTTTTTCTACAACACCACTTGCATCCCCAACACTACTTCCAGGCTGTGTAGCAATAGAATCAAGCTCACCAAAAAATAGGACACAACGAGCTAACCCTCTGGCTTTATCAAAAATTTCTCTCACATTAGCCTTTCTCTCTCTAAACCACATTGTTAACAATTCAGGGCCCTTCACATTGATGAAATTGGCCTAGCATTCATTAGCAATGGTTGTTGCAAGCAATGTCTTTCCACAACCCAGTGGCCCATAAAATAGTACTCCTTTTGAAGGAAACATTCCAAATTTTTCAAATTTCTCAGGATGCTCCACTGGATATTGAACAGTCTCTTGAAGCTCCCTCTTGGCATTTTCCAACCCTCCAATACTTTTGCAAGTGACATTCTTCTACTCTTGTCGTGCCTTCTCCAACAAGGTATCTGACACAGGAACAAAGCTATCAAACTTTGTCTTCTTATTCCTCAACGAATAATCCCCAATTTCTGATATACTATCCCACTCTTCACTAGACAGAGTATACAATTTCCTCTTCAAATCCAAAAATTGCTTTGTAATCTTAGGATTTGATGCCCTGTATTTCTCAATCTCTTGAATAAGTCTCACTTTCCTGCAATCCTTGCAATGAGAATCATTTTCCTCATCTTCAAGAGGTAGCCGGTGGTAAGACGGGTTGATGAAGGAAGCCGCTATGATGATAACAGCCTTGACCATAGTGAGAGGCCCCATGACGCTACCTCCCACAACCTGCCATTGCGTCTTGGCTAGACTTATGGTGAGCCCCCCAGAGGAAGTCGGGGTTGGCAAAAATGTTCCCGACAAAGACAAAATCTGATACCTGCCATGAAAAGTAGTTGCCACTCTAGGATTGGTTGTCTAGCGCAACGTAACATAGGAGATGATTCTGTTGCCGCTCATAACACAAACCCTGATCTATCTCCTATGAGTGAAGTGTGTAATGCTCTCGATCACATCGCAACCCCCGGTGACCTCCAGGAGGAGAGGCTACATGGCATTCTCACTGTCATGGGGAATAATAATAGGTGGCATGGGCTTGTTCTTCGAGCCAGGAGGCCATCCCTGGGGTTTCCTTGCAACCTCCACAGTCCTTGTCCCTACGCCTCCATCCCCGACCGACGATTGTACTATCTGTAGTGCTTGCACCTTCTCTTTCTTGCTACTCCATGACCCTCCTCTTTTGCTCTGGATCTCCTCTTCCAATGTCAGGTATTCTCCCCTCTGACTCTGCTCTGGAAGAGACTACCCATCGATGAACAACTCCAATGTATTACGCTGCTGCCCATAAGAGACTGTACTCTCTTGTACAGACATTTCATCAGACTCCAAAAGGTTAAGAAATTTTTCAATGACATCATCAGCAAGTAGGTCCTTGGGTTCATCTTCCTCAAGGAGGTCCTCCTCTTCACCAACAGTTATGACTAGCTCAAGATTTGCAACGCCATTTCCAACTTCTGAAGCTAGATCCGCAACAGGCTTGGGCATGGGATTTTCTTTTGGAGCCCATGATACTTCCCCATCACATGGGGATTCACTCTCCTCCAAAACAATCCTCAAAGCACTTTCAGACCTTCCCTCATCTAGTTCCTCTACCCCTTCTTCGTCTCTTGCTCTCTTGCTCCTTTTGGATCACTGTCTTCTTCTACATTTATTGCTCTTCTTCAAATTGTCATACTCATAATAAAAAATAGATCAATAGTCTCTGCAAATGACACTTTCTTCTTTCGTGTTTCCCAATCTTCTTCTACCTGAAGCGCCCTATCCTCAAACCAGTACTCATCATCGAGAACCCCATCAACTCCTCTTCTACAATCACTACCAGATTCCAGCATGCCTATGAACTCCTTCATAACAAATTTAGTTTCAACATCTAATTCATCCATTCGAGCAGCCCTGAAATCAAATGATGGCGAGTCTTTATTAGGATGAACAATTTCATTATAAAATTCTCTAGACCCACAAGAACAAGACACAAGAACTCAGACCCAATCATCCAAAGCTGCTATGTCTATTTTCAAAAAATTCTTCAGCTTTTCCACCAAAGCCCTGATACCAATTGTAAATTTTAAACAAATAGAGAAAACATAAAACAAAATAAAGATATTGGAAAAACACAATATTTACGTGGTTCACCAAAACTGGCTACATCCATGGGAAAGCAGGGAAAACTTGTATTAACAATTATTAATACTTAGTACATGATGTGCACATATATACTTATACATAGCTGAGAGAATATGAACCCGGTCATGTGACCGTTGGGCTTCACATCCCAACATTTACAACATCAATGGGGAGCTATGGAAGATGCAGAGAAATGCCACTTTAAAATGAGAGACCATGCACAACGTCAGCATGGATTTGGGCTGCTGATAGGATAGTCAAATTTGCTAGTGGCACTAAATTTAATTTTTTGCAATGAATGGATGAGATTACTCTCATTGTCTTGCATCACTTATGCATCCCTGTATATCATTGATCACAACTTTTAGGTTCACCCACTTCATATTCAATATTCCTTCGACGTAAATTAAAACTTTTATATTTACTTTGAGAACAACAAATACTATGCACAACCTTTCATAGATTAAATATGATTTAGGATTATAACATTTGTGTCAAAACCAACTTTCACTTTTTGAATTTTGTTTTGGGTGGGAATGAGTGTTCATAGCTTGGGATGCATAGGACCTCCTCTACTTCTTGTGTTTTTTTTGACAAAACTTTGGTTCGTACATCGGTAGGTGGGTTGAGAAAAAGATGGTCTAATGTGAACAAATCTACAAACTTCGATGGTGTAGATGTGGCATTTGAGCTTAACAACTAGCATGATGCTCCCAAATTTTTTAAAAAAATTTGATGATCATAGTCTCAAGTTGTTGGGCTATAAAATGGACACTATTATCTCAAAGTTGGAGAATGCACTTATTGGAAAGTTCTTCTCCATTCATCCAAAAATTGATAGTGTTAGGAAATAGGCTCATGAGAAATAGAAGCTCAAAATTCATGTGTTGGTTAGTGCCTTATCTAGTGGCATGTTACTTTTCAAGTTTTCCCTTCAAGAAGATCTCCTAAAGTTCTAGTTGGGGGACCATGGCTATATGGAAAAAATAGTCTTTCACATTGTATATGGAATCTAGGTTTGATCCAAAAGTTGATTTGATGTCAATCTTTCCTTTGTTTTGGAATACCTTCCTAATCTTCCTTTAGAGTTTTGGGATGAATAGGTGTTTATTTGGATTGATAATTCCTTTGGAAATTTTCTCACCTTGAACAAAGTTACTAGGAAGAAAAATATTTTTGTTGTTGCTTGGCTATGTGTGAGTGTAGATATCAATAAGGTTGTCCCTAATTCCATTATATTGGAATCCAAAATGGGTAGAAAGAATCAACCCATTCTCTATGAGAATGCCAAATTATTTTCTGAAAAGTGGTTTTTAGTAGGCCACCTTATTAAAAAATGCCTTGATAAATCTCTAAAGGTTGATGAAGGGAATTAAAAAACATGGTAATTTTCAAACAATACTCTTCAAAAGGATTAGACAAATATCCTTTAAAAAATGAGTTATTTAAACTTCTTGATTCACCCTTTGATTTGGGTAAGGTGAATAATAAAAATGAGACTACCACAATTGTTGGTATGGAAACACTTTACCCCAACCTACTCTCATGAGATACATAATCCTCTCTTCAACAACCTTTGACTACTTATAAATAATAAACAAACAACATTGAGTTATTTTATAAAGGAATTTAGGATGTTAATTTGTTAAATTTTATAAGTGATGACATATATCTTAACACATGTTTGACAAGGGTTGGTGTTTTCATTCGTTAGATCACTGAATTATTTAGAACACCTAACGGGTTTAGTAACACCCATCATCCATAATTGGGTGGTGAAACATAAAAGAATAGGGTTCATCAAAATGAATTAACAAGATGATAAACCACTATGTTTTTCTAGGGATGTTTCATTCAATTATGAGGGCTAAAATTCCTAAATAACAATCAAAAGTCAATCCTAACTGTTATAGCAACAATGAGAGAGATTTTAAGAGGCTGAAACAATGTGTACCTTTTTGGGAAACTATTGTTTCAGGTCCCATTGATGACTCATTTGCCTTTAGTGGCGAATGGGTCCCTGTTAGGGTTTCATAAATTAACTTTATGGTTTTGTTCTTCAATATCTGCACCCCCAGATCCCAATTTTTTCAGCTCCCAAAAGTCTGAAACAAATCATGTAGACGAATTTTTCTGATCTTACAATGTAGATGACAACTTTTACAACTTTTCTCCAAATATTTATCTTCAACCTAAAACTTGCAATCACACATTCAAGAGGAGAAAATTTTTGTTTGTTAGGTGATAGGGGTTTGCCTTGGTCAAACCCCAATTTGATAATTCAATCTTGTAATGAAACAATGGAAATGCATGACAACATGATGAATGAACAATGTAAAGCCACAACTTGAACCAATCCTCAATTGAACCTTGGAGTATAAATCAACAATCTTGCATGAAGTGGCCTCAATGTATGTAGATCTTAATCATAGACTTTGACATGAAATAATGCTTGAATACAATCTCCAATGCTACATCAACATACTAGCTCACCAGCATGCACGATGCACTATGCCTTTGACATGATGATATGATCTTCAATTGCTGCAATAAAACCTTGATAATCTGCCCTTGAATGTCCTTAAAATTCTCTTGAAAATTCTCTCTTGATCATAAGTTTGCTATAATGCTTGAATACGTGAAAGCTTAAAGATGAAACTATGTGAATTAACCTTATATTTATAGTAAATCTAAGCATTAACCCTGAAATTCAAATAAACCAAGCCGACATCAAATCTAGGATTAAAATTATTAAAATATTGCCACAAATAAATTCAAAAAGAGGTGTCCTAGGAAAGGAGGACCCGTTCGCCACCTTGGGCGAATGGGTCCTAACATAGTTTCCTAGGACCAAGCTTCAAAAAGGTGAAATAACATCAAAAACCCACCTCAAATATGCCAAAAAAGGGCTTCCCAGGTTAGGAGGACCCATTCGCTCAAAGTGGTGAATGGGTCCTAGCACAGTTTTCCAAGAATCCAACCTTTCCAATGTAAATGTTATGCAATTATATCATTAATGGGTGTTAGGATAGATCCTTCGAAAAATGTAATTAATGAGGCTTAGATTTGAATTCAAGGGGCCAATTAAGGTCAGTTAAGCAAAATTAATTAATAAAGCTCTAAATTAGTGTGAAAGTGCAAGAAAACACTTTACAACACCCTAAATAAGGCATAATTAAGTACATTTTATCATTAACTGCTAATTTTCCTAGACTAAGTGTGAAAAAAGGGTTACTTTTTTCGATGCTACATTTTTCCCCCACTTTAGTGAGAGCTTTCCCCCATGTCAAACTCATAGTAAAGTAGACATTCAAGACACTTAAGTATGCAATAATAGAAAAGATAGATAGTCATACCTTATCAAGGACCAAGAAAAACAAAGGATCAAGCACAACCGTTCCAACACAATGTGGAACGTGGTTGTTTGTCCATAACATGTGTGCTCACTCTGGGGTAGTGGAACCTTAGGTCTTCCACTAGGTGAGTTATCACAATGAGGTGGTAAATGAGATAATCATATTAGCCTCCCATACCATACTGAAGTTATACTCCCAACAACTTTGATAAGGCACTACAATGCTATGCTTTTGAATGTTATGTCTATATGTTTTTGTTAAAGGAGATTTTTCTTTGTTTGTGTAAGGTCATCTTCTTAGGGAACATCATGCATAATGTCTCAAAGAGAGGACAAGTCAAGAATATCAGATCACCACTTATGGGATGCCTCATTCACATCATGCCACTAAGGGAAATCACATGCTTATAAATATTGTGCTCATGGAGTACATCAAACCCAATGACACCACCAAGAAAAGGACACATCACAAGGAAAAAAGAAAATCATACCATGAAATATGCAAAATGTTGAAAGATGTCATCGATGTATTCCCCCCTCTTTAAAGTGGTTGCCAACACCATTGTTATGAGCAACTGCTTTAAAGTAGCCAATGTTTTCTCCTAAGACATGACAACTTTCCTCAAAAAACCCTATTCCAAGTCATAAGTTTCAAAAATAAAGCTACATCATGAATAAGGAGGGAAGGGGACCTTGTCACCAGAAGTACAATGCTAAACCTAGGAAGAAAGTATGTCACATGTGATCCAACTTAAGGCATTTCACCCACATCCCAAGCTTGGTCTTATATATACATGGAAGGCAGTCAACCAACCACAAGAGACAATGACAAGTGACATACAAGGACAAAGCTACCTAACCCCTTGCCCCCACTTAGTGCAGGACAAGGGTGAGCCTAGATGATTGATGAAAAACATGAAAAATAGTATCAATTAGAGGAACTAGGTACTGCAACAAAAGGAAGAGCACCACAATCCTTAAGATGTTTAATTTTATTATGTAAAGCCTTACATTCATTAGTAGAATGATCGTGAATTATGTGATATGCACAAAATGAACTCTTATAGTAAAATTTCTTTCGTGTTCTTGGAGGGAGAAATATCAAATGATCTTGGAGGAGTCTCGACAAGATACTCTCTTGATTAATAGTAGAAGATGTTTATTAATTTTGCGAAAAAGGTATCTCTTGCTTAGTATTAGGTGTTTTAGACACTGAAAAAAGGTCCTGAATCATATCATACACTCAAATTAGGTATACTAACATCATTTCCTCTTGAAATCCATCCTCTTTTCGCTTAATTAATTAAATTATCCCAACTAATTAATTAATGGCATCACTTTCACCTATTAACCTAATTTATCAAATTGGGTTAATTCACCCCCTTTCGTGCTAACATTTCATCTTGTTAAATTAAATAAATCAAACTATTTAATTTAAATCCCCAAATATTCTTATTTAATTAAATAACCCTAAGTTATTTAATTAAATGACATTCCACCTTTCCCCCATTCATTAAATTATTTTATTTAATGAATATCATCTAATTCTTCTAATTCACCTAATTGCATTAATTAACATTGTTTAATTATCAATTATCTTAATCTAATCCCCCTACTTGCAAGGGAATATTCCAAGGGAATATTCCTCCTTTCCACATTCCTCCAAAAGGGGAATATTCCCAAGGAATATTCCTTTGCACAATTTAATTTAGTTTTAAGTAACTAAATATCCTTTTTCCTCACCCATGAGAATATTCATATTCTCTCTCCTCACTTATTTGAAAAAGGGGAATATTCTTTTTTCTCAACAAAATTACTTAGCTTTTTGAGCAATTTAACTTGTGATCTCTTGTGCAAGTTAACTTGTGATGTTTTGAACAAGTTGAAAGTGTGTTTGTTTGAGGGAATGTGAACCCTTGATTAAATATCATCTTGCATGCTCACTCGTTGATGATAATCCATTATCCATGCCTCTTCTTTCTTTCATCCTTGATTGTTGATTGATATTTTTGATCTCATCCATTGATCTCTTTTTACCTATTCTATAAATAGAGCTTGCCTCTATTGAATAGGGATCCATCTTTCAAAAAGAAAACTTATGTTGCTGAAATAACTCATACTCACACTCACATTTAGCACACATTTAGCATCTTTTAGTTCATTTTAATTGCAATTAGTTAGCTTCAAGCTTCCATTAATGGCTTCCATGATCACATAATGCATCCTTTTAGCTTGTTTATTAATTAGGGTTTGAATCTTTTAGTTTAGAATCCATCTAGATTAGCTTAGAATTTTTATATCTTCATCATTTTAGCATAGATCATGTTTAATTAGCTTACAGATCATGCCCATTTAGATTAAAATCATGTTTACATACACATCTCACAACTGTTCCATCAGTTTTCTTCAATAAAACTGATTGGAGAAAGCTCATTTATCCACGGGATTGGGAAAGGGTTATCGTTCCACATCAACGTGACACCACTCCCACAATGGGATAAGTTTCAGATGGATTAGAGTATAAATTTAGATGCTTTCGTAGTTTAGAATACTTAGATTTGATAAGTTTCAGATGGATTAGAGTAGAAATTTAGATGCTTTCATAGTTTAACTTTCATTTGAATGATCCTGTTGAGATTTGATGATAGCGGCTTCATTATGCTTTGATTATTCATGGATAGGGCATAATCAACCCATGCTAATCTGTCCAATCACAAGGTCATACTTACACAAGACTCTTTAGATTGCGATAATTTATTCTTTCCTTGAAAGGAGGGTGTAACTTCAATCATTACTAAGACATTTCCTAGGAGTGCTTTGTGTGATGAAATTAATGTTAAAATCAAAGACTTATTTTTTTCTTTTGTTTCTTTTGAAGAACAATAACAAAGACCATTATTGTCTATCAATTCAGGATGCACTAATGTTAAATTTGGCTAAGAAGAATCCTTTGTAAGAGTGTTGATATTAAGTGAAGGTTTTGTAACACCAATAGAAAATTGCACTATAGACAAAAAAGAAGATTAGAAGCAAACATGCATGCAATACTAGATCTAGAATGCAAATCTAAATGTTAAGCAACAAAGAACATGGGAAAGTAAAACGTAATTAAAACTAGAACAATCTCACCAATTCCAAACGTATTTCCATGATTCATCTCGATTGCCCTTCTCCATTTTGCTTGTGTAGTATAATTGCCCTCATTTTCAAGTTCGTGCAAGTATAGCCTAAGATAGTGATTAGCAAAATATCGAAGATTCAAGACAAAGTGCTCTCCAAAGTTACAAAATCTTGTGAGAGAGATTGGAATGAAGAATGACAAATCAATTTATAGAAAATTGATTATTCAACCACGAAAGCCAAGATCAAAGATAAATCCACGGTTGAGATCCATAGATTTGAAACATGCATTATGACAATCACGAATGACATGAGTGATTCAAATTAGAAATAGAATTAAAGATTAAATAAATGATTTAATCTTCAGTTCAAAATTAGTATAAAACATATGCGTAAAGATGAAGATTGAATTATAAGGCTCTATACTGACCCCAACACCGCTGCTTATTTAATTAATTAAAAGTAAAATTATTTTAATTAATCACGTAACATATAATTGAGTTAGAAGCTGGATGATTGATGACTTGACAAAAGAGATTCGAAGGGCGACTATGAGACATCAAATCAATGGTGTGATCATTAAAATAGATGGTAGAGGTAAAGGTAGATACTTGGGCTCACACAATTATCTAAAATATGAAGAATGTGTTAAAATAAAGATTAGTAGTTAAATAATTCATTTTAATTCAAGACTTCGATATTTGAAGAATAATTAAATAAATAATATTTATTTAATTAAATGATGAAGAGGATTTTAAATGAATAATTAAATAAATAATGAATTTATTTAATTATAATTTGAAATATGATAAAGAATAAGTGAAATAGAATTTATTTGTTGACACAGAAAGACAGATAAGGTTAATTAGTAACATAATTAAATAACAAGCGTTTATTTAATTAATCAAATAGAATAAAGAAAAGTGTGAATTAATTAAATAATTAAGATTATTTAATTAATAGAAGAAATAAAAAGAGATGAGTTAAATAATTAAGATTATTTAATCATGACCATGAAGAATATGAAATATGAAGAATATGAAAGTCGCAGGCTAAAAACCAGATTTCGGTGTCTACATTTGTCCCTCTTTGATACAATGTCATTTCGGCGTTGAGTCAAAGAAAGTCGATAAAAACATGCCCCAGTAATGCCCCGGATTAGAATAGGTGAAGGTATGTCCCCTCGAAAAAATTGACAAATTTCTGAAATGTTCAGAAAATTTTGGAAATGCTCCCGATTAGTTTAGTAAATAGTTAGAAATGCAATGCAATTGACGGAATTACCATTGGAAGTGGGAGGGACGGGTACGGGATGATAGAAAATGGAAGTTGACATGGCCAGTAGGAAGGATATGCCACCTAAGCCCTAGATATATATTTGAATTGGGGTGAAAAACTATTCATTTTCACCCACCTAGCTTTGAGATTGGAAAATTTGCTCTGACTTTCCAGTGAGGATGTCTCCAGTTCCAGCCACCCATCATCGTGCATACAAGATCCGGACATACCAGAGACCAGCCGGCGCGGACCCCCCGGTATGGACCTAAAACTTACCTTTTGAAATTTTTTGATTTGCGCATTGTTTAATGCATTTAATTCATTTTTTAGTTCTGCGTCACTTTTAATTTTGCACCGCATGTGTATGCGCGAATGACGCATTTGATTGCGAAAATCCGCACTTGAATTATGACGCCGGTCGATTAGATTAGATATTAGCGAATAACCGCATCTGTTTAATTTTGTTACGCATTTGATATTTTGCAACGCATATGTTTATTTTGAAACGCAAATGTTACATTTAAAACGCATTTGTTGTTTTGAGACGCATTTGCATATTTAGCGACGCATATGCATATTGAGGCATGCATTTGTAATTTTGAAACACAAATGTTATTGTCATGACGCATTTGATTATTATTAACCACATTTGATTAATAATGACGCATATAGAATTTGTGAACCGCATTTGTGAAAAAGTGACGCATTTGTAAAAGAATGACGCATGTGTAAAGTAACGACGCATTTGCATTTTAGGTTAAACAGTCATTTTTTTTACTAGGATAGATGATTCCGGCTGACATGAGACATGTATAATGTTGTTGCAGGTTGTATTGGACCCCATTTATACATAGGAGTCGAGACCTACGACGTTTCGATTCAAAGACAGCTTGCGGCCGGCCGAGCGACGGACTCTATGGCATTTGGGTTTGTTAAATGTGACCGATATGCCCCAGATTAGGACAAATCGGGGATTGCTGACGGCATTATGTGAGCAGTGGCACTCGGAGACGTCATCGTTCCACCTTCCGACTGGAGAGGCCACGGTGACCTTGGAGGATGTATATAGGATATTGAGACTGCCGATTAGAGGGACACGGGTGGTCTATGATACCCAGAGGGGTATAGCAGAGATGTGTAGATATTACCCCCACGCCGACGTTAGATAGCTAGGGGTAGATGACTATGAGATTAGATGGCAGGTACTGGCCCAGAGATACAGACAGTTAGACTGTCTAGTGGTGACCTTGATAGGCGGTATAGTACTACCTGACCCCCAAGGACATGGATTCCCTATGGGATGGGGGGAGATGTTAGTGGGCATGATGGAGCGCCGAGTTGTATATGCCTAGGGTTCGTGTGTGATAGGGATGTTATATTTTCACCTGCATGACATTGCCTATAGAGAGGCGCAGTCAATGAGCTGCGGCACCACGCTCTTGATGGTATGGGCGTGGGAGCATATTGCTATTTTTAGACCACCTGTGACAGTAGATCTAGCTTGTGGAGCGCCATACGCCTTTCGTTATGCGGGGGCCACCACATAGCACCATATTGGAGACACGGGCTATTTCAGACACGCTATAGACCTGATGCAGTAGTTTACATGGAGACCGTACCTAGGCTGCGAGGTGTGGTCAAATGAGGGTGAGCATTTTCCCTTTTGTCGACAGACACAGTATTTGGTGGGACAGACAGTGTCCCATATGCACATTATAGAGCGGTAGTTGCCGGACCGAGTATTGAGATAGTTTGGAGAGGTACAGGATGTACCTCGAGGGAGAGCAGAGTTTGCTCGGTCCTCACGAGAGGTCCTATTATGGGGGCCAGAGTCTCCAGTCGCCACTGCAGAGGCAAATATTGATGGTTTACAGGCACATCCATGGGGATGGAGGGACGGACCAGCAGATCCAGGGACCACTCCAGCTTATGATCAGTGGTGGGCAGTACACAGGCTGATCCCCTTGACAGATCCAGGGCAGCCAGCACTGGTAAAGCAGCGTGGGACAGGTCTTAGAGGCAGGCGAGGTAGAGGGAGAGGCTGAGGAGGCAGAGGAGGCCGTGGTGATGGTGGGGATGATGGCAAGGTGGCCGACGTGGAGGCAGGAGAGGGAGACGTGGTCAGAGAGGATGAGGACCAGCCTTGTCACCGATCCGAGAGGAGGGAGGAGGAGAGGACGAGCAGCCGGCAGAGGAGGCTATCATCCCAGACATCCCAGATATCCCAGCAGAGGCAGAGGTAGGTGCCGAGGAGGTAGTTGGAGAGGAGGTAGAGATTGATGCTCTTGGTTTGCTAGGTGCCTACCAGGAGGACGATGAGGAGGAGGATGATCACGAGTAGGAGATCCGAGATCAGATCCTTGAGGAGCTAGATGAGGAGGAGGATGGGATGGACAGGGCTCGACAGGATGAGACAGAGGCAGAGGTTCCCGACACAGATATGTTGTGAGCCCAGGTTGCCTCCTTGGAGGAGCAGATGAGAGTATTGATGGCAGAGAGGGATGCTTATCGGGTGGAGAGAGACAAAGCCTTGATGGACAGGGATCAGGCCATAGCCCGGTGGCAGGAGACTGAGCAGAGGTTCACAGAGCTCAGGTCACTAGGCACAGGACAATCAGTTGCATTCACTAGAGAGCTAGTCAGGGCTGGAGAGAGGGAGAGTGATGCAGAGGGTCAGGGATCTCAAAAATTTCACAAAGAATTAAAAATTAACAAAGCTTTGCTCTTAAATTTCTCAACTAGTCTCCAACTTGGAAATAGGGTCTTCACCTTGCAACTAAGGATGTTCTGCCTCCCCTTGTGACTTTCAATCACTGAAATGAATTCACCAGACCTTAAATAAACTTGATTCAAATGGGTTTCAAACCCTAACCAAAATTTTGAACAAAACTCCTTTCTGCTGCTCAACCAGTCCTACTAGCCCTATTAGGCCTTTGGCGATGGAATACTGTCTTTTCTCTCAAACTTTGCACTTTAATCTCCAACTTAAAGATTGTATCAAGTGTGTTTTGTGATGCCTAGCAACATATCAACTTACTTGCACCACTTGTTTTAGACCTTCTTGCTTCTAACCCTGTTGTTTCCTTGAAATGAGGCCTAATTAGCCCTATTTAACAAAGCAACCCACCTCTAGATTTGTCCCCTGGCCTTGAAACTCTCAATAGTATCCTAAAATACTCCCAAATCAAAGATTTTCACACTTTTAGTCTACAAGAATACTCACAACATGCCCAACTACAAAACCCTCACTAATTTGGCTTAAAACTAGGGCTTTTGGTTTTTAGGTTTTCCTATCACTTCCAGGTCTTGGTTTTTGACTTCTCACCATCCTTTCATCATTTCACAACTACTAGAACTCAGAAATATGCCTCTTATTAAGGCAGTTTACTCACTGCTGCACCCTAGGGTCAACTTTCTTCCCTTTTCCTTACCGCTGCGATTCACTGCATAAATTCGGTTCTTCACCTTTTCACGCCTCTTTTTGCAGTTTTACGTACGGTTATATTCGTCCATTTCGCCAGTTCCGTGTACATTCCAGCGAAATGGGTCAATTATTGAAAGACCCTCAAAATAGTCTATTTCAGCCTTTTCCTGTAGACAGTCAGCAAGAACACGTGCTAGAATTGATTTTTATGAACTTTCAGAGCATTCAACAATTTGAAAACATGAAATTTCTAATGCTTAGTCCTTCACATTTAATGAAACTTCAAAAAGAATTCAATAGACTGCAAAAACACAAGAGAAAAATGCAAAAAACAGTGATTTTCTGCCCTTCTTGGAAACAGTCCATACAATGTCCTTCAATCCTTCATCAAATTCCATACAATTGAATTCCATGGGGTTATAGACCAACTAAAAAACTGTTCCAACCAACAAAAATTGGTTCCCACTTCATTAAAGCCAATTAAGCCCCTAAACTCACTTTCCCGCCCAAACAAAATTTGAAATTTTGGAATAACAATCTTAAAATATATTAATAGGCATCACCTAAAGACCATTGGATATTTAATATCCAAGCTTATTTAACCTATCTAAAGCCTAAGAACATTTAATCAAATCCTTTAAAACATACTTTGCCCCTTACATTGCATTTTTGACTGGATTCCTTATCAGGAATCTTCCAGGGAAACCCAACCTGACACGCACTGGCACTCATTCCGTTTTAATTCAAAACATAGGTTTGCTTACATTATAATTAATGCTTTGACATGCTTGGAAGGTCCTCCTGACCCCTGCTCTCTCCTGACTCTTGGAGTGTTCCCTGAAGGTCCTGGGTGCTCCTGCACCATTCTCCCTAGGAAAGAAAGAACTCTTGTCCCAAGAAGTGTCCCATGTGTTGCCACTAAGAAATTTCTTGCTCACATGTGCTTTCATCTTCCAATGAGAAGGTAGGTAGTCCCCTAAAGTTACTGTTTTTCTCTTCTGCCAATCTACATTCTTGACAGAATCAAAACAAGGATTAGTGTGTCTTCTTTGCTGCTTGGAAACAGTGAGTTCTTGTGCCCTATTTCTGCCCTCATTCCAATGCCTCCTTTGTGGAAGAACTTCACCACTATTACCCTCATTGATGGGGCATTCAATGCTACCAATCTTAATACTATTCAAATCCCACAAGGACTGATCTGATGGACTATCCACCTCATAACCCTGCTGCAACTCACCACTTTTCAGTTTGTCAATGCCTTCCCCTGTTTCACCCTGCTTATTCACCTGCAAACTCTTCTCAAAATAGATTACAAACCTATCATTAGACTGTTCCAAAGGTAAAGGAACCAACTGATATTTAACATCTCCCTTGTGAACCAAATAGGTGTTAATAAATCCATCATGCAAAGTTCTTCTAACATACTGCCATGGCCTTCCCAAGATAATATGACCACAAGTCATAGGAATAACATCACAAAGCACCCTATCATGATATGAACCAATTGAGAAATCAACAAAAGCTCTCTTACCAATCTCTACATGATGTCCTTGAGTTACCCAAGTGGACTTGTAGGGAGTAGGATGATCAAAAGTTTCAATCCCTATCTTGGTTACCATATCAACTGAAACTAAATTGCTATGTGACCCTGAATCTATAAGCAACCTGCATATCTTACCATGACTGAGACAATTTGTTTTGAAAATGGTTACCTTTGGTTCTTGATGAAGCCTTTCTCCTTGCTTGATCATGAGAAACTCACCATCAGTCACAGGGTCTACCATGAGTGTTCTTGGTTCCTCCTTATCTTCTTCTTCTTGCACCAAGGTAGCTCTCCTTTCTCTACCTTTATCAACTTGTTCCCACTTAGGACATTTGAAGGAAGGATGCCCTGGTTCATTGCAATTAAAACATCTACCTGTGAATGGTCCTCTACCTTGTCCAAATCTGCCTCCTCCTCTTGGAGTGTATCCACCTCTTTGATCAAAAAATATCTC
>VDFB02326839.1:0-41709 GCA_007258455.2 Sequoia sempervirens | reverse complement strand
CTCCTCTTCTTCTGTTTGGGTTTTAGATGAGGAAGGCAACGAAGGATCCACCACTGGCGGCTCTTCTCTAGGCACATTTACCCTCCTGGTCTTCTTGCTGTCGAGGTAAAGTATACTGTTTTGGATAACTCTACTTGACCTCTCTTTTATTGATTATACTCCTAGGCGTACCAATCAACTGCCGGCAATGGTTGTGTATCAACTTGCTCTCTGAAAAACTGAGGAAGTATCTCTCCCTCATCATCTGATAAACCTCTCACATCTTCTACCAAGAAGACAGGAATCTGTGAGAGAGAGAAGCAGCCATAGCTGCGTCTGTGCACCTCAAAGTCATCGTCACAATTCGCCCAATAATCCTCCATTGTAGGTTTATGGTATGAGAGAATGTCAAGACCCTCCGAATAATGACCCCAAGGATCATAGGTGCGAGTATCAATAAGATACTTGAGTTTGCAATTCTCCAACTCCTGTCCTGCAGCTTTGGCATCAACTGTCATTTTGCACCAATAAATTCCGAACTGCATGGGAACTGCATGGGAAAGGTGGTAGCCTGTTTATGCTTGTGGCGCAAAAGACGATGAACATCATGTAACTGCCTTAGGAACTCCATGAAAACTGTTCTATCCGAAGGATAGCATGGAAGCATTGTTGGATTTCCTATAAATCCATATACGCGGATGTAGGTGTATGTAGGGAACTGAATGAACCAATCCGCCCAATCAAACATTGCTGCTCTAGCAACTGCCGAGATACGAACGTGCAACTCCCGATCCAAGTTTCTCACTGTGTAAGTCAAGAAAGCCTTGTGAACATGCTTGAAGTGACGTTCAGCCTTAGTGAACTCAAGCTGATCATAGTAGTGATAGACTTTCTGAACAGTAAGTATGCCCACCATGTTCAACCCTCTAAACTGACCCTGGTAAGCGATCAAGTACACGAGGTAAGAACACATGTGAAACTCGTGGGCAACTAGGAAACTGGTGATTTGCTCGTGGAGAATATCGCTAATGAAGGATGCCCAATCATAATGCTCTTGCCCAGATATGATGCGACCAATGATGTAATACATCCAGGGCTGAAATATGTTTGCATCTGAATGACCTGAGACACGATTCAAGAGTGTGATTAGAATTGCATACTCATCCTTATATTCACCACAACCCACGTTATTTGGCAATTTGTTCTTCTTTTCCTTCAACCATCGCTCTGTCATCTTGCTTTGGCACTTGTCCATATCAGCGTTGAATGCATGCTCACACTGCTCCATAGAAATGACCAGACTGCTCGGGTGCTGATGGATACCAAAACATCTTTCGACGTCCAAAGGCTTGAGACTACATATAACTCGTCCATCTACTAACACTATCTCATGAGTAGCAGAGTTGTAATGTTTAGCACAAGAGATTACAAACTCCACGCAGTGAACTGAGATAGGTATGGAGGCGGCCTTAAGTAACCTGAATTGCTGAATGTTCTGAACTATCGAATCTCTAATCTTGGTAGGATTTAAGACTGCTTCTGGAAGCACCTTGTGGAGATTCGTATCAACCGTCCCAATGAAGTCACGAGTCATGACCGATTTGGTCTTGAAATCGAGCTGAGTGTATTGCATTTTGAAAAACTCGCCTGTTGACTGTGAACACGGCTATATTCTGACAAGTTTTCTGGAAAGCTAAAAGTGGCCTGCTGAGGCTAAAAATAGCCTATTGAAGGGCAATTTTCACGGAAAAATCTGAGATATGGGTTTTGTCTAGAAAAAGATTCTAAGACAACCCAGAACGTCAGAAATGCGAAAATTTGACTTCTACTCTACCATGCAAGGAATTTTCAGTTGAGAAAATTAGAGCCTCGAAAACTAATGCTCTGTAGTAAAATTTTCGTGAAAAATCAAGCACATGGATTTAACGGAGGAAGCTCTGTAAAATTGATCCAGAAGTTTTAATTTGCCAAAATTTTCCTGTTTTTGGAACATGCAAATGGAAACTGAGAGAATTTTGACGATTGAGAGGAGAAAGACATTTTTTGTGTTTTTTTTGGTCAAAATCGCCACTTGTAATCTTCAAATTCAATGATAAATTCGAAGTGATGCCTGGAAAAGGAATTGTTTGATGTTTCTGAATTCAATTGCTGATGAAATCGACTAACTCTGGAGAAAATTGCCTTTGCCTTGAAGAAATACGAATTTCTAAAGCTGTGAGTGATTTAAATGATGGTGCCATGTTTAAATAGAGTAAATTCGCACCATAATGATGACTGCAAGATTTTAAAACCTCGACTGAAATAGAATGCTTCTGATTGGACCCCCTCCAGTTGAACTGAGACTGACTTGGAGTCCGGATTACAAAATAATAATATAGTATTCATTTTGCTTTTTCATGCGTATTTAATCCTTCAGCATAAAGAGGTGCCAAAAATCAATTAATTGGTGAAAATCGCCACCTTTCATGCTGCCATGCAAAATAAATATTTAATATTATTTTATTCATTTGACAAACAACGTAAAGCACTTGGATGGATTCGACAACTTTCACTGATTTCAGAAAGTCCTCATTTGACCTCATAGGCGTCCATTTGCTCAAGATATGACGTTTTTTACTAACTTCCTACTTTGTAGCTGACTACAAAGTTACAATTTGACCATATTCAACACTGATTTCCGGATGATTGAGCAAGGTTGTGACTGTACCGAGATATTCATTGCGAAGCTTGCAGAGCGAGGATGAAATGTCTGTTGGGAGCCGTGACTGCTAAAATCAACATTCAACACCTCAAAAAATTAGGCGCCTTTGATTAAATTGATTTTCAAGCAGACTTGGCCATTTCTTCATTCTGCCATCTGATAGTTCAAACTGCCGTTGACGACAAACGATGAACCCTGTTGACTGAATGGTAGGCTCACTGCGTGATTGAAAGTATTCTGCATCCAATGACTGTATACAAGGCACCAGAAGACTGCATCAGGGACCCCAAAAGCAAGGGCGCCCCTGGCCTCTGAAGGCTCAAACACCATTTTATCAAAAGTGCAACTTTCAACCAGATAGCCTACTTCGACCCTCGATACCGGAAGTTGGAGTGCTCCGATTCGCGCATTGTTTGTCTCATCGCGTAGCTAGAACAACTTACGAGAGATGTCTTTGGAGGTGACAACACAAGAAAACTGCTTCTAAGACCTCAAAAAGAAGATAGCCTTTTCAAAATAAAATATACACTCCACACTTGGCCATTTTCCGATCGTCTTCACTTTTCAGCGTTCTACAAAGACCTCTCTTGTACGAGCGTTTGCCAAATCCCAGAGGTTGACGGTTGGGCTTGTTGGATAGCTGGAGTAATTGCACACAAGTCTTCTAAAGACTGCGAAAGCTAAAAACTCCATCTGACATGCCTAAAGGCTGGGCGCCCCTAGCTTACAGGGGCTCAAGTGTATAATACCATTTTCTCCACCCTCTGTTTTACGTGCCTGGTAGGGTCTCTGCCATGATCACTCAGAATGTCGGACTGACTGGCTGACTGGTGCATTGCGAAGCTAGACTAGATTAGCAAAGATCTCAGGAAGACCACATCTGCAAATACCATCATCTGATGGGCCATATTCAAGGTTGCCCCTGGGCTACAGGGGCTCAGATTTGCAAACTGACAACCTTTTGTGATATGCATCTATTTCGTAACCTCAGCTTCTAACCTCGACTACCGGAGTTCTGGAACTCGGATGATTGCGTTCGATAGTTCGTCAGAAAGCTGGGCTAATTTGGAAGAGATTGACTGCATTTGCAAGCAAAAACAACAAGATCTGGACCTTCAAGGAGAAGGTCGCCCCTGGGCTACAGGGGTGCAAATCTGCTTTTTGCCAAAAATCTTCATTTGCTTGATCTTTGTAATCACCGTTCTGGCCTCTGAAATGGCCATGCAGGAGTATAATATCATCGTGAAATGCTTCTCCATCTTGATATGCCTTGTTCTGAATCCCAGGTTTAGGTTCTGAGCTCCAGGTAATCACCAATTGTTGCTGACAACTGACATGACACTGACCAAAGTGCGTATTTGACTTCCCAAAAACTATATTTTGACATCATCTAAGCAAGGTTTAGACTCTTTTAAGCAAAAATGCCTTAATGAAGCAAAAAATTTGGTTTGGGTACAACATAGGGGAAGATATTTGAATGTACTCCATTGACATAATTAATATAATGATATTAGATGTAATATTCCCCCTTAATTTTTTTGAGTTTTATCACAATAAAACCAGCACCAAACCACTGATTAGCGTTACCACCAAATACAAACCAGCTTGTAAAATAACCCTCACCAAGAATGTTCACCAAGATCCCAATGCGGGTGAGGTGACAGCATATGGTTCTTGGAATCGTTAACAATTGAAAATGAATTACAAATCAATTGTAGGCGGCTGGCCAACCATGAACGAAAGTAAATACAATAGACGGATAACCGACCATGAAATTCTGCACTACCACTTATTCAGCGGGGGGGAATATTTTCCACTCTACCACTTATTTCATGGGGAGAAATAAATATGAACGAAAGAACAATTATTTAACTCAACCACTTCTTCGTGGGAGTGTATACAAATATATAATTTGCAACAATAAACAATAAGAGTTGTTAGTACTACTAAACCAGCTTTACAATAAGGAGTTTCAGCTGCAAATAACAATAGATATGCTTCCAAAATCCTCCAATGGCTAGAGTAATTAACCTCTAACATTTACAATACAAAAATGATAAGAAAATGAAGCTCAACCAGCCATATGCTAAAAATCACTAAGTCTGATCAGAAATACTCTGAACAGAAAATCAGACCACCAACATTAAAACTCACTGAAATGGATGTATCTTCTCCGAAACAGCTTGGAATGCCTCCAAACCATAGTCAAACAATAGCTAGAAGCAAGGCATCCAACTTCATCAGGAAACTCGAGCCAAAAACAGAAGAATATAGAAGGCACGAATTCCAATGCAAACCATGAATGGTACGGCCCCCTCAAGGAGGTCGACTTGCCACCAAAAATCAGAAACTCAAAGATAAAATTTGCAAACTTTTAGAACTGGGCGCCCTCCATAGTTGCATAGTTTGAGCTAGTACCTAGAATGAAACAAAAATCAATGGTGAAGCTATCAGCAGAAAACCACTTCAGCCATGATGTCTAGCAGTAGTGATAAATAGATTATACAGTAGCAACCTGTCTATAAACTTCAGAAATTATGCCCAATCTGCACTTTTGTGTTAAGCACAGTCTCTATCAACCACCTAGGAAGCCATAGTTTCAAGCCCGAAGGATGGTACATTTGCTAAGCTTCCCCTTAGCCAAGTTCTGGATTCAGTCCAGCAACATAACTTTACCAAAATAATCAAGCATATGAATGAATGAGCAAGGCATTAATAAATAAGCTTCAATAGAGGAGATGAATCAACTGTAACCTCCAACTAAGAAACTCTCCAACTTCACCGAGAAGCGTACACTTCAAAAGGCATTTTTGAAATATTTAAAACTCTTCATATTATTCCCAAGTCGCCCCACTTAAGGAAATAATATAACTTTAATAAAACATTAAAATCATTAATGCACTTAATGAGGTGTCCCCTTTCATGACCCCATTTAAAAACAACTTGAAGTCAGCAAGCCCTGGCATGGGGTACAACTTCAAAACATAAAATTGATTATGGAACTCAGTCCAAGGAGGTAACCAAGAGCAATGCCCAAACTCCAACAGATAAACTGCTAAAAATAGCAAAGTGACATTAACTGAGCTAAACCAAGCTGCTAAAAATGCCACTGCCACAAATGGACTTACTAAAAATAGCAAATGCCAAAAATAGTAAGTTCACTTCAAACTCAACAGAAAGCCAAACTAATCAGCCACACTAAACTGCAAATGTTTGAGTTGTTGCTAGAATGATACTACTAAAAATAGACTTACCACAAATAGCAAATTGCTATAAATAGTAAGTTTGCAAAATTTCCTCTAAACACAAACTGAGCAGTATCATGACTTACTATAAATAGTAATTGTTTCCAAATATCTTTTGAGCACAAACCGGGCAGCCATCATGACTTATTATAAATAGTAAGTGTTCAGATAGTTTGTCAAATTTAGATGCATGTCACACCACCCTGGAGGTCTCTGAAAACCCAAAAAAACCAAAAAACCTTTCCTGCATGCAAGGTATCTGCCAAAATTGCATGTCATTATCTTAACATTCATGTTACCTCATCCTGAAGCTCTCCAAAAACCCAGAAAGCTCCACCAGACATGCATCAACGACTCGCACATGCAAACCTTCAAAATTGCATCTGAAAGTGGAAACCCTAATTTCCAATTTTACTTAGCCTACGAGTTTCTAGGAATAGGCTAAATCCAAATGAAGAGCGTAGGGTCAAATTGGGGACATTACAGTTCGCCCTTCCCAAAATTGTTTGTCCTCAAGCAATGCCACCACACTCTAGAAACAGTTTGATCCTTACTATACCAAGTAGGATCCCAATGTCCCAAATCCATCTCTGCACAGACCCACCATGCTGATGCTGCACCACACTGATCACAAAGGCATAGTGAATATCCCAACACTGCTCTATCCTCCTTCCAATCATGTGGCTTAATTTGCCATTCTTGAAAAGACTGAAATCATGATCTTGCAGCATCCCATGTTCTGAAAACTTCGAGGAGTCAAAATCTGCAATACCACAATCTAACACATTACTGAGTAATAAGAAGGATAGTCTTCTCAACTCAAAGACATGCTTCTCATCACTACTCATAACATCAAACAGAGTCACAACAACATATGTGACTCTTCCAACACTTCTTGCAAAGAGAAGAGCAACTCCTTGCAAAAGATCCTCTACCACATCCTCAAAATTCCATGAAGATGTATAATGCCTTCTTTGAAACAAACTGATATAACTGAGAAGACTCCAAAAAAAACTTACAAATTTCACCTCATGAGTCTCCAACTGGTGAACCAAATCAGTTAATAACTTGCTGCCCCAAACATTGGTATAAGAGAAAATGTAGAGAAGGCCACTAATTAACATTGGAGAACATCCGATAAATGGATTTTGGCTGCACTGAATCATTCCCTTTCTCATTTGAGGCTCAAAATCAGTCCTAATAGTAGACTAGAAGGTCTGAAAATGAATACACCAACCAACTAACAAGTCTGATTTAGTCATCTTGAAATCTGATTTATGAAATATTAGCATCCCAGAATGTAAGCAGCAGCTGTTACATGAAGAATCTTCAACAAAATAGGCATATCTACTCATGAACAAGGCTAGTGGCATCCTTATCAAAGATCCCATTGCCACAAAGAAATAACTTCTGATCTCATTACCCATCCAAAACACCATTTTATGATCAGAAATTACCATCCAATTGCTGATAAAGAAGGTAGCAGCACCTCTAGTACTGAAACTTTGGCACTTATCACTCCAATATACCTTCTTAACAGTGTGTTTAGGATCCCGAAATAACATGCTTGACTGAAAACAATCTCCAACACTCTGGTGAATGATCAAGACACCATGTGTTGATTTCTCCCTTTTAAAATTTTCATTATCCTCTATTCGCCGAATAATGCCAAGATCCCAAATCATCAGCATTGAAGAACCATTTCTCAGGCGAAGAACCGCTCTTAACCGAACCCTTTGATTCATACGTTCCATCTGAATTGTCACTTCTTGAAACTCCAAGAAGTATTCAACAAATCTGAATTCAAAACCAAGAGTCATGAACTGTCAAAGAGATTCAATGAAATCTTTTATCAATCTCAATTCTGAAATCAATTATTCTTAAGGAAGCTAGTGCAAATATAAAATTTGACATAAATCTAACCAACATCCTCATCAAAAATTGGATAAATTCTTCATCAGAATGCCAGGCAATTCTTTGTTGTTGATCAAGAAGTTCTTGTCCCTTCTAGTTTTTTGATTCTCCATTTCCTGCAAAAAGGATGAAGTAGGAGCAGAAGTGGGTTCATCTTTATGCATCAATTCTTCAGTGCCAAAATATCTTCTTCCTACAATAGTTCCTGAAGAACTTTCCTCATCATTTTCAAAAAGAGGATTTTCATAAATCCCACTAGCACCTTCTTCATACAAAGGATTATCAAAGGCCTGAAAAACTTGTTGATGAGAATTTGAATGCTCCTGTCTTTCAGGACAACGTTCCAAGTCAAATGTTTCTTGTATGAGATCAAGCTCATTAAGAATTTTTTGAATCTATTCAGCTCTCCCTTTGTTTTCTTGCTCCCATGAAAGTTGATTAGCGGAAATCTGATTCTCTGCTTCTAATAAAGCCTCATGCACTTCTTGCAACTTGGCTTTCGTTTGCTCATTCCACTCCAATGCCCTGTCAGCAATTTTAGCAGCTCTGTCTTTATCACGAATGATGAGCAAAAGACTTGATTTGAATTCTTGCAAGGCATTTTTAATTGACTTCATATCAGCAATAGAAATGCAGCATATATCTACACCTTTGGGTACATCATTAATTAAATCTTCTATTTGCTAGTGAATATCATCAAGTTTGGATAAGACTTGAATTTCCTTTTCAGAAGTTAATGAACTTGGGCCGCACTCCTCATGATCAGGTTGAGATGATAGTGCTGCTTAGATGTACAAAGATGTCAAAAATCCTTTCAGCTGTACTCCTCATATTGACACGCATTTGACGTACACTTTTCATCATCTCATCTAGGGTATCTCCCAATTCATTAGTTTTCTGCCTCAACTTGACTTCAAGCAAAGAGAACTCTGTTTTGTGATCACTAGAAACAACTTCGTCCATGTTGTTCTCAATGCATGAATCAGCATTTGTGAAGGAAGAATTTCCCACTTTAACCTCCTTAATTTTTTCTTGTTGTTCTAACCAGAATCCTCCTAAATTTTGAAGATGGAGAAATTCATCAGCTGATAGGATATCATCAACTGAAGACATATTTTTTCAGTTTCTGGAGGTTCTTCCCTTGTGTCTTCATCTTGAGTCTCCTTAACAAATGTTGTTGCACTACAATCCTCCTTAGGAAACATGGATACCTCACATGTCTCCAAGACATTTGTTGCTACAACACACTCTCCTGAAGAATGCTTGAATTCTTCATGCATGATTGAGACTGTTGTGGTCTTACTGCATTCTCCTAAAGAATGCATAGACACCGCTTGTGTCTTCAAAGTAGATATTGTCTCATTGCACTCTTCGGTAGAATGCATGGACAAATGCATTTCTGTAGATACCCCCTGAACATCTGTTACGAAATCAAAGGGATTCCAACTTTCATTCCCCTCTTCAACATCAGAATTCTCCTCTTTGTTCTCATCAGTCTTCATCAAAAGAGGCTTCAACTTTTCTTCACATTGATGAAACAATCCTTTGATCAACATTCCAACAGTAGGAGAAATCTGCTCTTCTTGCTCATATGCGTCCAAGAGAAGAGATTGGACGTTTGGAGGAATGATTTCAACTTCGTTAATTGTCAAAACAAGGATATTTCTAACAGCAGCAAATACTTCCTCCTCTTAAAGAGTGCACTCCACATTGAATTGAAGAGATAATGGAATAGGTGATATATCTGGTTTTGCATGTCCAAGTCTATTGCAGCAAACTTGTTTTAAGCATAGAGAATGTCTTTAATATGGTAGCTCTTCTTGGAAAGAGACTGCTTCCCGTTTCATCAAGATCTTGGAAACTTTCAACAATCAAATGCAGCACTTTCTTCATGGTATCATCATCATAAGGCATCATTAGTGCCAGGATCCTCATTGATTCACTAAGACAAGAAGTAATCAACAGATTAACTTCTTCGTCAGGATGCATCAACCAATAAGGTTGGTTCATGGAAATCTTTGCAAGTATTAATGCTTTTTTTATTATTTCTAAGGGTGACTGGTTCACCCTACTCAAACACTGTTCAAGTGTATGAAGAATGCTTGCTTCTTCTTCCATTAACTGACAATCCTCATTTAGTCTTTTTCCTGCAATGTATAAAGATCTTCCCAAATCTTTCTCTCCATCTCAATCCATGGCTCAAACTAGCAAGACATCGTTTCCTAAAACCTCTAGAAAGGTTCCAACTTCAAAACTTCTGAAGCTGAGACTAAACTTTGTTCTTCTTTTTGATGTAGTATTGTTTTTCACTGACATTCAACTGACAACTGAAGCGCTGAAACTCACAAGATGGCAGGAAAACAGGCTCTGATACCACTGTAATATTCCCCCTTAATTTTTTCGAGTTTTATCACAATAAAACCAGCACCAAACCACTGATTAGCGTTACCACCAAATACAAACCAGCTTGTAAAATAACCCTCACCAAGAATGTTCACCAAGATCCCAATGCGGGCGAGGTGATAGCATATGGTTCTGGGGATCGTTACCAACTGAAAATGAATTACAAATCAACTGTAGGTGGCTAGCCGACCATGAATGAAAGTAAATACAATATGCGGATAACCGACCATGAAATTTTGCACTACCACTTATTCAATGGGGGGAATATTTTCCACTCTACCACTTATTTCGTGGGGGGAAATAAACATGAACAAAAGAACAATTATTTAACTCACCACTTCTTCGTGGGAGTGTATACAAATATATAATTTGCAGCAATAAACAATAAGAGCTATTAGTACTACTAAACTAGCCTTACAATAAGGAGTTTCAGCTGGAAATAACAATAGATATGCTTCCAAAATCCTCCAATGGTTAGAGTAATTAATCTCTAACATTTACAATACAAAAACGATAAGAAAATGAAGCTCAACCAGCCATATGCTAAAAATCACTAAGTTTGATCAGAAACAGAATGAACAGAAAATCAAACCAGCAACATTAAAATTCACTGAAATGGATGTATCTTCTCCGAAATAGCTCGGAATGCCTCCAAACCACAGTCAAACAACAGTTAGAAGCAAGGCATCCAACTTCATCAAGAAACTCGAGCCAGAAACAAAAGAATTCAAAAGGCATGAATTCCAATGCAAGCCAAGAATGGTACGACCCCCTCAAGGAAGTTGACTTGCCACCAAAAATCAAAAACTCAAAGATAAAATCTAGAAACTTTTAGAACTGGGCGCCCTCCACAGTTGCAGAGCTTGAGCCAGTACCCAAAATGAAACAAAAATCAAATGTGAAGCTATCAACAGAAAACCACTTCAGCCATGATGTCTAGCAGCAATGATAAATAGATTATACAGCAGTAACCTATTTATAAACTTCAGAAATTATGCCAAATCTGCACTTCTGTGTGAAGCATAGTCTCAATCAACCACCTAGGAAACCATAGTTTCAGGGCTGAAGGATGGTACATTTGCTAAGCTTCCCCTTAGCCAGGTTCTGGATTCAGTCCAGCAACATAACTTTACCAAAATAATCAAGCATATGAATGAATGAGCAAGGCATCAATAAATAAGCTTCAATAGAAGAGATGAATCAACCGTAACCTCCAACCAAGAAACTCTCCAACTTCACCAAGAGGCGTCCACTTCAAAAGGCAATTTTGAAATATTTAAAACTCTTCATATTATTCCCAAGTCATCCCACTTGAGTTAATAATAAAACTTTAATAAAACATTAAAATCATTAATGCACTTAATGAGGTGTCCCCTTTAATGACCCCATTTAAAAACAACTTGAAGTCATCAAGCCTAGGCGTGGGGTACAACTTCAAAACATAAAATTGACTAAGTATGGAACTCAGTCCAAGGAGGTAACCAAGAGCAATGCCCAAACTGCAATTGATAAACTGCTCAAAATAGCAAACTGACATTAGCAGAGCTAAACCAAACTGATAATGATGCCATTGCCACAAATGGACTTATTAAAAATAGCAAATGCCAAAAATAGTAAGTTCACTTCAAACTCAATAGAAATCCAAACTAATCAGCCACACTAAACTATAGATGATTGAGTTGCTGCTAGAATGATACTACTAAAAATAGACTTACCAAAAATAGCAAACTGCTGTAAATAGTAAGTTTGCAAAACTTCCTTTGAACACCAAGTGAGCAGTATCATGACTTACTATAAATAGTAAGTGTTTCCAAATATATTTTGAGCACAAACCAGGCAGCCATTATGACTTACTATAAATAGTAAGTGCCTAGATAGGTTGTCAGATTTAGATTCATGTCACACCAGCTTGGAGGTCTCTAAAAATCCAGAAAAACCCAAAAAGATTTCCTGCATGCAAGGTATCTGCCAAAATTGCATGTCATTATCTTAACATGCATATTACCTCATCCTGAAGCTCTCCAAAAACCCAGAAAGCTCCACCAAACATACGTTAGAGACTCACACATGCAAACCTTCAAAATTGCATTTGAAAGCGGAAACCCTAATTTCCAATTTTACTTAGCCTACGAGTTTCCGGGAATAGGCTAAATCCAAATGAAGAGCGTAGGGCCGAATTGGGGATATTACATCAGAATTCTATACATATGATGTCATCTAGCATTCTATGAATCTATAGAAGGTTAAGTTAATCATTTGTCTGAATCAAACCATTACTACCTTTATATGACTAATTCCGGGGTATAAACTACAACACTCAAAAAGTACTTGGGGCTCAGAACTCCAGTTTGTGTTTCCCCAATTTTCTTGCTGACATTGGTTTCGTTGCCGAGACCCTGATTAGGTGATATAAAGGATAGTAATACCCAAAATTTTGATTTTAAATTGGACACAAGAAATTAAGATATGAAAACCTGTGGAACTACCCTCTTAGCGCTTACCCTGTGAGAGGGGGTTAGGCACCAAGGGGATGGAGAATGGAAAGAGGGAGGGATTTCGAAAGGGATCCTCCAAGGGATGTGACCAATAAGAAAAGATACCAAATAACTACCATGGGAAATAATAAAAGGACTAATGTAATCCCAAATCAAACACACCCATGGCAAAAGGAGATAAGAAAATCACAAGAGAGGTTAGAGAACAAATTGAAGTAGCAAGAAAAGTGAACATGACAAGCCCAAATGGAGAAGAAAGAAAACAAAACCAAATTATTGAGAGAGAAGAAAGACGTCACAAAAGAATGGAAATTGTGGAGAAAATGAGAAGCGAGCATGCCAATGAGGGTGTTGTTGAGCGCACCAAAGTGGCTGCTGCCAAGGGAAAAGAAAAAGAGAATAGAGAAGAAGAGTAGAATACCATGGAGAAATCAAAATTATGCTGGAAAAAAGGACAAATCATGACCAGTTTAAAGAGGAACATTTATGACTATGGAGAATCTAGAAGGTTGTTGGGACCCTACAATAATACAAAAACACCACTCACACTGCAACCATCCAAAAGTCCTACAATCAGACCAGATCTATCAAATCTAACCATTAACCTGGATGATAGATTCGTTAAATTTTTGAAAACTCCAAAAAGGCCCTATTTATTCAAGTGGAATATTTAGAAGAATTAGTCAATAGAAGTATAAGGAAACTTAAGGAAGAAGAAATAAGTAAAAGTAAAGAGATCAGACTAAATTTGGGTAAGGAATTATGTTCACAAACAAATAAAATGTCACTAACAAATAAGAAAGTGAAACGATATCTCGAGGAGTCACAACCCCCCAACTAGGACCTATCCCCTAAGCCATATAAGAGTAGAAGAATTTTTAAAGAAGAGATACCGCAAAGTAAAAAGACAAGAGAAACAAAAGGAAAAGAAGTAGATTGGGAAGAGATACTTGGGAAAAAATACTTTGACACAAAGTTAGCAAGAGATAAGGGTAGATAGCAGAAGCCCCATACCATTAGAAAAGTAAAGAAAGAAAAGGATGAAAAGAATAGCTCACAAATCCAGAAACTCAAAATAGAAAGAAGAAAAAACAATATGGAATCATCAATCAAAATCTCAGTATTTGGAAGAGATAGAACAGAAGCTGCAAAACACATATTCCTGTTAGAATCTATGTGGGAAAGATAGGACATTGATGAGGAAAAATCAAAGTTATTAGACTTTGTATCTTCACCAAGGAAGGAGGTATTAGACTAGTATAAAAAGACTTACCTGAAGCATGGGAAAAATTGGAATGAAGTAAATCAAGACTTCTTGGAAAATTTTGACACTCCAAATATCCCTACAGAGAGTGTTAGCAAAATGAGGGACCTAGTACAAGGAGAGGAAGAATCATTGAAGACCTATGACAAAATATTTAAGGAAGTCTACCGCAAATTAGAGGAACCTCTAATAGAGAAACAAAAGATTTAAGACTGCCATAAATTAGAGGAACCTCTAACAAAGCAACAAAAGATTGAATGGTTCATCTCCGGATTACAGAAAGATATAAAAGCAGCCTTATATGGAAGAATATTTAATACTTATATAGACTTGATCACTATGGCATACCACATAGAGGCTCAAACATGGCACAAACCTCAAAAAATGACATCAAAGAGAACCTTGAGAAGTTGCAATTAGTGGCAGAACAACTAATCATACAAAATGGAATTTTAGCAAGAGAAGCAAAGAAAGGTAAAGAAATTTGGTGCACATATTGTGCAAATCTCTTAAATGATTGCCCTAAATCCCAAGGAGAAAGAACTGCAACAACATTACATGTAGAATTGAAAATAATACCGGCTAAAACAAATACATTATATTGCAAAACTTGCCACAAATGGGATAGTCACCTTATTGACGATTGCCTTGCAAACCAATTCCAAATACGGAATACAACAAGTCATCCTAATCCAAGATGCCCTATGAACTACAACTATGACACAGACATAGATAGAAAAATGGCATATGTTAAGGGACTTGCAAAAGGTCCTTTATATGATGCAGGTTACAGACAACCACCTTGGAGAGATAATAGAAATGCTTATGCATTATAAAATAACCCACCACAAGATTACATGGGAGATAATAAGCAATCAAACTATAGAGGAAGAGGATGCAGTAGAAACAACCGTCGGAGAAGTGATGCTACACTCTATAACTGTGGAAAGATAGGCCATTATGCTACAAAGTGTTTGCCAGAAAAGAAAAGGAAATGTCCATTTTGTGGAGATAATTCTCACAACATACTCAAATGTGATAAAGCACAACAATATTATAAAAATACAACACACTCCAAAAGTGATGACTTGCAGGACCATATAGGAGCAAGAATAATTAGAAAAATACCACTACTAGGAGTTAAAAGTTGTCAAAGAATGGATAATTGGTCATCTGATACATCAAATGAAGAATATTTCGGTGAAGAACAACAATTGCAAATTAAGAAAAAGAACAAATCCAGAACTAAGAAGAATAAGATTACAGTATTGACGAGACAAGGGACTAATACCGGAAAGACTAAACAAAGAGAAATTGAAGAAGTTAGCGAAGAATCAGACCCGGAAGAAGAGGAATATGATTACTTATGGCCAAGCAAACAACAACATGATAAGATAGTAGACAGAGCCAAACAAAAAATTATACAACAAAAGGATGACATAGCTTGTTTATCAGAGGAAGAAGTAATGATGCTGAAGAATTTAGCTTCTTTGGCCCAGCAAAAGGGCCTCCTAGTCAAACTCAAACAACTGGGAAAACATTGGAACAAATAAAAACAACAAGAAGTCCAACTCACAAAAGACCGAAACTAGAAGAATGGCCCTCTGTTAATCACCACACACCTTAATAACACTAAAGTCAAACATGTGATGGTAGATCTAGGTGTGGACCTAAACATTATTTCGGAAACAACTTGGGAGAGGTTGGGCAGACCCAAGTTAATCAAAACACCACTGAACAATAGTTTGGCAGATAGCTCCGGCATGGAGACTTTAGGAACATGGAAGAATGTAGAAATAAACATCAAAGGACTGAAACAAATTGTTGAGTTTTAGGTCATTGAGATGAAGGCACCATTTAACACTTTTAGAGCATTGCTAGGCTTAAGATGGTTTGCCAATACTGATGGAATAGTAGACTCAAAAAAGGAAGAGATATCTTTGGCAGATGACAATAAGATAGTCCATATTCCACTAGGAGAAAGGGAAGATAGAACATATGTAGAAGAAATTGAACAATACAGAGAGGGGGAAGATCCAAGAAATCTTTATTCTATCCCAAAACTGCCTACCGTAGAAGAAGAGACCCCAATAGCTTCGAAGAAATTGAACTCGACAATGACAATGACAATACCAATAGTGAAGAAGTTCTACACGCATGGATGCAAGGAGAATAGGAACTAACTTCCCAGAAGGTATATGGATTTCAGAGAGCCTTTATGGTACTCAAGAAGCCCATCAGACCTTTGCAAACTACCGCAAACACAAGGAACACACCTTAACTAAACAAAACCAACATAAAACCACTGATTAAACATCCTATGGACATATCCACATATCAAAAACCAAAAGATTCACTACACCAAAAACCAGTAATCTCCGGAAAACAAGCCTACCTAAGTATAAACATGGGACCATAAAAGCAATAAAACATAAAAGGGCCAATCCTAATAAGACAATTAGAACTTTAACATTTAGGTCTCATCCTCCACAAATACTGGGCAGGCCCGAGTTTGAACTTCAATTTCCTCGACCTAACCCTAAAAAGATAAAACAACGGATCAGAGAAGAATATTATACAACCAAACTAACCTAGCTCCAATAAAGTTAGAACATAATGTACTATAGTCTTTTCATACACCAAGGATAGGAAATAACTCGTCGGGAAAAAGAGCCGTAGGAAAGTAATGGGCAAAAAAACGCGGGAAGATGAGAAAACGGCTACAACATTTAATACACTCACCCCGCAAACAAATTATAAATACATCACTCTCTTCCATTCTTATGCATTGTTTATTCTAGTCTTGATAAAACCCGTACATTCAGAATACTCTTAAGTCATACCCTAAGCAAATTATCAGTCCACTACAAATCTTAGCTTCCAAAAATGGCCACACCTACCCTCGTCAACATCTCTCAAAAACCTAGGCCAAATTATTAGAGATTCCCATACAAAGCAATGGCAACCAACCCAGCAGGGGCATTCTCGAAGGTACCCACGAATGTCATCTACATAGAAGATATCCAGAAATATATCCATGCACCCCTCACAAAAATAGACCATACTAAGTTTGAAGCCCTGAGGCACACCCTAATGCAACCAAACACACAACAATATCTACTGCATTACAAGAACATCTTCGAGAAACGACTAGACATTTGGAAGGAGTTTCCAGACTTCACGGTGCAAGAAGATTGGGTATGGATCATATTAAGCCGATTTCATGACGATTATGTATACTTGGACCAACCCTATAGAATCACCAAAGACGCCATCAAAGCAATAAATGGCCTATGGGCACAAGGAGAAGTACCACCAAAGAAGGCTATCAAGAATGCAAAAGTCACATGGTTAACCAGAGTGACATACGTCAGTCGAAGCCTCAATGTCACCAAGATAACAAATCCGGCAATCAAGTAAGCCACCATGGGCATCACCTACAGGGTGTACTACACAAACCGAGAGGACTCAACTACTGCCACTGCCATTCATGCAGCCTACCAAATGGTCACAGAGGGGAAGGATATTGACCTATGTGAGGTCTTGCAATAGGAGCTTGTGGACAACATTCAAAGGACAAAACAATCTCATTACCAATTCAGGTATGGGACACTATTAATTTGCCTCACTTTTTACCTCATGCAACAACTCTCGGCCTTTGTGGAAAAGAATTGGGACTCCACCCAGCCGATTGCAACCCAAATTCAAGAGCATGTTAAACACTTCCAAGATGCCACAACCTACTGGGTTTCTTCAAATCCTTGCAATAAAAGTTACAAGCTAGGGAATACATCTCTTATGAGGGGGTCCACAAGTACATCAAAGACGCTATCTTCCTCATCGACAATACTTTCATGTAAGCGATTGAGCCTAGAACATCCTAGATACCCCAGCTCCCATATGAGGTGACAGATGCAGAGATCGACTCTTATGCCTCCACACTCCTCAGCCTTCCCAACGACCCACAAACTGAGAAATTCACAACCTACCAGGAGTATATGGATAATTTTGCTAAGAAGAAATCAAAAGAACATGTCAAGAAAAACAATGAGAAATTACATGAGAAGTGGGGTCTACTGAAGAAAGAGATAGAGGAACAAAGTACATCCACTCCTCAAAGGTCCGGAAGGCTCCATATCGGTACTCCCCCTGCAGAACCTTCACAAGGCGAAAGTAGCAAACCAAGGAAGAGAAGAATCACCACCTTGCCTCCTCGGAAAGAACAATCGAAAGAAGTAGCAATAGAAGCCCTCGTATAGATGAGTGTGGAGAAGAAACCAAAGCGAAGGAAGGAGAAGGCACACAGGGAGGTCTCCCCACAAATAGTGGACATAGAGGAGGAGCAAGCAATACCAAAGGACATGCCTATCCTCGAAGTTTCACCACTTGAAGATGAGGATTAACTGTTTAACGGTCTATTCTGAAAAGAAGTCTTGGATATGACCCTCCAAAAATATCCCAACATGGCACTCCCAAATCAACTAATCACAGAAAGAGCAATAATCAGGTACATGGTAGCATCCAACATATCGTTGGAGGACAATGGATCAATTCTCGGACTCTTTGACCACCACACTCAAAAGGAGAAGTGGGAAAGAAGCTAAGGAAGAGGAGAAACTAAAAGATTTGGCAATTGGGGAATTACCCACTACAATTACATCTTCGTAGAAGTAGAGGATAGCAAAGATATAGACCAAAGAGCTCCAGTCTAAGAAGAGGTTAGAAAAACTCATGACAGAGAAACTGAAGATCGCTCAAACAGTCCAACAAGAGATCAAAGAGGCCATAGAAAAAGCCTATTAAAAGTTGTGCGAGGAAGAAGCAAAATATAAAGCAGCCGCTTTAGAGCAAGAACAATCTTCTCATCCTCCATAGTCTGAAACACCTTCCTCCTTTGCCACATCTTCTATGCAGTCCATTAAAGAATTTTTTGGCCAAACAAAAGCAAATCCAACCAGTGGTAACTTCGTAGCATCTCACCCCTACACAAATTCCAATTAGGGGACATCTTACACCAAATAGCAAGGGAAGAATTATTGAAAAGTCATGTGGAGAACTCTGACCAGCTAGAGGAAATGGTGAAGGATATTCAAAGTAAGCTCCCACATCTCCAAGGGGACTCATCCGAACCCTTGGCAAGCCAGTTAAGAATTTTGGTAAACAGGGCGATCAAGGATGCCCAAGTAGAAAAGAAAACAATGAGACAACAACTTCATGTAGAGTACTAGAAGGCTAAAACCGATGAGGAGAGGAAGAAATGTGCTATTGCACGCTCTGCCCTAGAGTCCTAGATCAACACCCTGAAGAACACAAAAGGAGATTTCAACACACTTTATCAGTTTTTCCTACAATGGCCAATAGTAACATCTCCGATTAAGGCTCAAATGGACCAACTAGAAGTTCAGATACTTTAGAGAGCCATAATATATAATGCCCTCCAAGATACAAATGGCCAATCCCAGGTGCAGATATGTAATGTCCCCTTCTCGAGCATGATCTTCCAGTTGACCGTTGGCCCATTCCAGAGACCTGTAGGCTATTCGGAAGGTGAAATTAGGGTTTCGTGTTTTGGAGGATGCTTTTGCTCGAGGTTGGTTGATTTAATGGCGGATTCTTTCTGGGTTTTCAGAGAGCTTCACAGTGGTATGTTTTTCTTGGCATTCTGAGCACCTTCAGGAATTTACTATTTTTAGTAAATTCTATTTTTTAGCAGTGGTCCAGTCAGCATCAGCTCAGTCAACTTTCCTCTTCTGGCAGTTCATTGGGTAATTCTCATTTTTGGCTTAAGGGGTTCATTTTGGAGAAATAAGTTATTTTAAGGAAAAATGTTTTATTTTAAAAATACCCCTTGGCCTAGTGTTATAACTTAACAGTTGTTTTAAAGAAGGGGACTTTTAGGGGTATTTTCTCATGAATGAAATATTTTAATATTTCTAAAGTTATAATTGCTCAAGGGAAAATGGACGCCTTTTTGAAGGAGTTTATATTTTATTTAAAAAAAGAGAAGTGATTTATTATTCTCAAGGAAGGTACGCCATTTTGAAGAAAGAGCTTTGGTCAAAGTTTAAACCTAAAAGCAGCTTGGGATTAGGGCGCACTTTCTAGAAGCCTCCGGAGTCTTCTCTTCATTCTATAAAGGAGGTTCCTTCTCTTCTTTCGAGGTATCTTTTTGTCTACATGAATGTTATGCTGCCGGATTGGTTGTGGGATTGCTTCGAGGAATGTAAGCCTCCTAGCTTGGCATTGCTTCTCGCTTGAGAGATAGCGACTAGTGGTGAGGTAGTGTAGTTTTGAGTGATTTGTAGTAAGGTTGCATTGTAGAGTTGTTCTTTCATTTGGAGATTTGTTATTTGCATTGATGTTATTTCTGGAGTTGCTGATAACACAGCAGATTGTAGTTTTTATTCGTAAATCAAAAATACCAAAAAATATCATTCTGGGTACTGCATAATTCATATTGTCTAGGAAGGGCGACCCTCTCTGCCAAGTTGTAGATTTTTTAAGAAAGAACTAGATTTTATTTAGTGAAATCGCCCCTCTTGCTGGGCCGTACCATCTGCATTTTCTTGGGATTCATGCCATTAATAAATATCTGCATTTTGAGTCAGTTTTCTGTTGTCAACTTGGGCGCCATCATACTGGGAGCATTTTGCATCAGAGATCATGAATTTTGAGTGAGAGATGAGTGAGTTATGAGCTTTTCATTGAGTCTCTGTGTTGCTGGTTATATATTTTAAAGTGCAGGACTGTCATAACAGATTTGATAAATCTGCATTTTCCTTCTTGGATTGGTGCTAGGAAATCATTAAAGGCTTTGTGAGAGATTCCTTGTTGCTGCAGCAATTTGAAGAGCTCTAATACTTGATCTTGCAAGCATTAAATATTTCATATTGTAAGCTGAACAGTAGTACTGTCAGCAGTCCTCTAATCTTGCTTATCATGTTTTGTAATGATTACTTTACTTCCTGAAGTTGCAATGTATTTCTTAATATCTCTGTCATATGGTAGCTCCCATTCCGTCTCGGGTTGGAAAGCACATTCTTGACGTTGAGTACTTCAGCATTCCTATTTATTTCCCTTAATTGCATCGTAATTCTTAGCACCTCCGTCATATGGTAGCTCCCATTCCGTCTCGGATTGGAAAGCACATTCTTGACGTCGAGTATTTTCAGTTTATTAGTTGGTAGGGATCCTCTGACCACATGCTCATCATTCTCCGGCGCATTCTTGGTTAGAGTTCATTGTATCAGCATTTCTTTAAGATCCTCTGACCAATGCTCACACCTTGCCCACATCGGGATCCTGGTGTACATTCTGGTTAGAGTTGCTTTAGTATCGTTTTGGTTTAGAGCTAACTCTAACGACTGTGTATTGCTCTGCTTATTGTAATTGAAAATTTAAAAAAAAATTGGCTCGGAATATTTCAAGATAGAAGCACTGCATGCCCAATTTCAACAATTATAGGATCATAGGGACAAGAGCCGGAACAGATTCCACCAATTGAGGGAAGTAGTAAGCTTAAGGCTAGCTCACATCACGAGAGTCCTCCAAGAAGCACAACAATTAATACAAAAGATTCAAATTCCCCAAACACTTCCAGAGGAAAAGAAGCTACTACTGCAGATTGTAATGCCCCCTTTTTAGGGTTTCCTTATTTGGCAGTTGGTGTTATCTTTCGGAATCTATGTCTGCATATTTAGAGGGGTATATTGATGTTACCAGTGAACTTTTTTGGGTTTTTCTGGGCTATTTCAGGGCCTTGGTGAGCATAATTGCTATTTTTAGTAACTTGCTATTTGTAGTAAGTTCTAGTGCATCTCAATTTGGGCCAATTTTGAGTTTGGACACACTATTTTTAGCAACTTGCTTTTCTAGTAAGTGTTATTTTGGGCACTTGGTCCTAGCAGTTGTGCAGTGCAGGGTTTCTAGTTTTGGCAATTTGTTGGCATTATGTTGGTCCTCGGGATGGTAGTGATTGTTTAGTACACTGGATACTAAGATTGGGGGAAGGGGGCGCTGGGGTGTGGGGGTTGTGAATCAGTATCTACAAAAACTTAAACCCCTCTGAAACTTGAACTCTTCAACACAATACTAACTTCTTAACCCAATCAAAACCCTTAAATAGATTTCCAACAAACAATGATATAGCAATTTAAACCTTCATCAAATTCAGCAATCTTCAGCTATGAAAGATATAGCAATTGTATCCTTAACCAAATCAGTAGGAATGAAAATGAAACAAGAAACACACATCCACAAGATGACACCAGATTTACGTGGAAAACCCAATGAGGGAAAAACCACGATGAGAGTTAACTCACAATATAAAGGCTCATTGCCAAAAATGACTTGCAAACTGTTGGCGTTTAAATTAGCACCTCTGGAGTGCTGATTGTAAACGTTCAGCTATTTCAAATGTTTTGCAACACTTCTTCGTTATTTAAAGAGGAGAAGTCCCTCTCTGCTGGGAGCAATGCGTAAGGAAGGGAAATGTTAACTAAAGTTCCTATCTTTTTATGCTTCAGCGGCAGGACACAAGGGTGCACAAACACAATGCGCCGTAGCTAAGCTTTTTCTCTGGTTTCTGCAGATCTCAACTACGACTAGCTTTTATCTATCCAATACCTTCAAGATAAACAGAGCATGAGGGGTAAAGGAGGGAATGGGGTGGTTGGATCACCGTTTGAGAATATGACCGAGGCTCTGAACTCTCGGGTATACACGGGATAAGGTTGGTACAAGCAAACACTCTACACGGTAAACTAGATCTGAGACCTGCCAAGGAGGAGGGACTCCTATCCGAGGTATGGGCTTAGGAAAGAGTTTACTAGAAACAACAAAATCACGATGCCTTGGCCAACGAGCTTGCTAAGGAGGAGGGACTCCTATCCGAAGTATAGCTTGGAAGTCAACACATTAAACAACATCAAACGATAACTGTCAATAACAAATATCCAAGGAGGAGGGACTCCTATCCGAGGAGGGAAATGAGACAACAAGTTATTAGACACAAGACGTAGACATAACTCAAATAAGATGATCAAAACGCAAGCGCCTTCTGATATTCTTCTTCAATGCTTCATCAACGAACTACAAAAGTTGGGAAAGCAAAGGCACGAAATCATGCACAATTACAATCGTCCAACGAACTCTCATCCAAGAGTGAACAAGTATTCGCTTTCAAAGCTGTTGGCAACAATGGCGCAGCAATTTTGCATAGCAAGTAAAAGTTAAACAAATAATGAGCCCAAGGCTCTTATTTATAGAACTCAAAGGAGTGGGCAACCCCAAAATCTCCTTGAGTTAACAATGAGTTCTTGCCAATCAATTAGCAAGATTTATTCCTAAAAAGGGGGAACAAGCAGTTAACTGGAAAACTACTTGAGTTAACTGAAAGTAAACAAAGAGTCAACTGGAAACTACTTCAGTTGACTGAAAGTAAACTAAGGGTGAACTTTAATGAAAGTATCCCTCCAAAATAGACATCCACATTTAGTGGAGATCTAAGATCCACAAATCATGGAAGCCAATTAGACATCCTTAATCAGTGGGATCTGACAATGCATGATTTAAGGAAAGTGGAGTTAAAATTGGAAAGAAGCATCAAGTTAACTCTAACTACATTTAATGCCTTCTTGAGTTGACTTGGAATGAGGCATCAAGTCAACCTCAAGTATCATAAATGCCAATTGGAAGGTAGGACGTCCTTCTTAGGTGTCTTTTCACACTTCACCATTTCTGGTCAACAGCTCCTTGATCCATGTGTTGACTTCTTTCGTTTCCGGATAGTTAATGTTGTGATGACACGACATCTCTTCTTGCGCAAGCTATTGCTCTTGGTAACTTTGGTGGCTTAGTGCTTGGAATGACCTCTTCGCAGCTGGTAAGCCAAGGTGCTTACTGCCACGCGGGAGGTGGTAATATTGGTCTTTTTTCTGCAAGATCAGCCTTTCTTTCTTCTTCCTCCAAAGTAATTGCTGCGGCTCTCCACTGAGCGGGAGATGTATTCTTTTCAAAGATAAAGATCCGCAGACTGCTGATGATGTCCGTTTGCTCTCCAGCAATGTGTGTAAGATCTGGTTGGAGAGTTGCTGGTGCAAGATCTGGTTGCTCAATTGGAGCCCAAGGACGCCAAATTGTCATTACTGAAGAAGAACTTCGTTGACTATAAACGGACGTGTTGGACAACACGAAAAACCCACGAAAATAGCCTGTAGAAGTATTTTTGGAAAAATCGGCACATGGGTTTTGTTCGTGCTTCAATGCTGAACAAACCCAGTTCCTCAATTTTGATTCTAAAACTTTTTCGGAAAAACCCCCCAAAATAGGGGCAGCAAGTTTGCTGATTTTGGAAAATTTGTCGAGATGGGTTTCTCTGGAAAATTATGCTGAATCTACCCAGTTGATCTGATTTGATGTAGCCTGCCACCTTTTTGAAATGTGCAAGAAAACCTAAGACAAGAAGAGAGGAAGTAGACAGAAGATGGATTGGAAGTTTTTATCTGACTCTCTGAGAAAATCCGTCTCTGAATCCAACCTCAGATTAGCAATCTTCTTCTGCTTCAGATCTGCAAGAAATATCGAAGAACGGATGAAAACCTTGGCCAGATCTGTAAATGGCGTCCTTGAGAGCTTATGGCTGTTCTTGATCATCAACCTGCAATGAAATAATGAAGTGGGATGTCTATACCTTGATTACATAGACTCAAGCCTTAGATCCACAAGTTTGGGGACCTAACTCACGATCAAAAGTGATTTTGGCTTGATCTAAAGTTCAAAAAGGTGATTTCCACTGATCGTGGAGTGTTTTAGCCAAGTTTTGCTCAAAATATCTTGACTTTAGTCAACAACTTGACCTTTGACTTCTTCAAGGCGTCCCTTTTGATTTTTGCAAGTTTTTTATTATTTTCTCTCTTGAACAACCTCAGTTTGATCCTGAATCTGGCTTGATCTGTTGATCCTGAGATGATGCTGACACATTCACTGCTGAGCTGGATTTGACCTGAAGAGGAGTGCCTGGGAGGCATGATGGTAAAAAGCTGAGTTTAGGGCTTCAAAAGAAAGGGCGCCTTTTCCAAGAAAAGGCTCTTTTGCTAATGCCTTGGTGAATTTTCAAACTTTGTTCTTCAGCCTTTTGAAATGACCTCTCGTGCTTTGATCTGGATTTCTGATTGATCGGAGAGTCAGATGATTTCGCTTGATATCTCATCAGGTACCCAGCTCTGTTCTGACAAAGATGACTGACTTCAGAAAACTTGGATTTCATTTTAGGGCTCCTTTATTCAAGGGCGCCCCTCATTGAAAAGAGCTCTTTTGTCTTTCAGCATGGTTATCTTTGTCTGAAAAGTTGCCTACTTTGATCTTGATTATCCGTTGATTGCACTGTCAGATGTTTACGCTTTCAGTTGCATTTCCGAGATCTACTTGGGCTGAGAAAGTTATCCTGGGAAGCCTTTTGTCGTTTATCAGCATCTGGAGGTCCAAAAAAAAAGGTAGCCTTTCTTTTGAAAAGGCTCTTTTTCTTTGATCTTCACGTTTGACAATCATTTTCTGATATTTCTTCAACTGCCTCTTTTCGCTCTGTTAGTGACTGTTTATGATCTACTCTTCAGATGGTTTGTCTGTTTATTTTGTTGTCGCGCCAGCAAGCAAACGTCAAGAATGAATGTCTTGAAAGATCTTGGTGATTGCATTTGACCCTTAAAGATCATGGGCGCCCCTGCTTGAAAAAGGCTCTTTTCAGCATGTGAACTTGTTTCTCCTTCGTAACGTTTCCAGAGTTAGTCAAATTTCGACCTTTTTCAATTTCAGAAAAACTCCTCCGTCGAAGATCACCATTTCTTCATGTCTCACGTTCATCGTGTATGGATGTTTGGGAAAATGACTAAGGCATTTGACTGCATAGCCTCCTCTTGGCAGCAAGGCGGGCATTCTCCAGACTTAGTCAATTTTCAGCATTTTTCATTTTTTGAAAATCCCCTTCATCAAACAGCATCATTTTAGACCTTTTCCGCCATAGTTGTGTCGTTGAAGCTTGCAAAGGTTAGCTTTCAGCACCTGGTACTGGCCAATCTGCCATTAATGGCTGCGGAGCTCCTAACTTTGTTCCTGAAAAATAGAAATAGACCCACCAGAGTAAAACTTATCTTTTGATGATTCTGACTTGACCAATGTGATCGTGAAGCCTTTTAACCCTATCAAAATCATTTTCAATCATTTCTGGGAAGGTCCTATTTTTGGGGGTTTTCCCTGAAAATAGGGGCAAAAAACCCTAATTTTCAAATTTTCAGAATTTTCCACATGTGTTCCTTGACAGAAACCCACCAAGATTCTATGATTGGTTTGACCTAAAACTGACTTTACATGGTATTTTAACAAGATTTAGCTCAATTTATACAGAATGCCAAAAAAATTATTTTGGGTACAACACAAACTAAGGTGCACTATCTTAGAGCAAGATACAAAAGGACTTGCAAAGCTGGAGCAAATACAACTCCAAGGGAAAGATACAAAAGACCTGATGAGATTCACTATCTCAGAGCAGGATACAAAAAGGTTTATAAAGAACTACAATATTTGTCAATAATTCACTCTGCTGGCTGAGGTGTTTAAGCACATCTGATCCTCCTTCTTTACACTTTAGCACTAACTCTGTTGGATATTCAATACAATCCACACTCACACTTCTTCGCACTTATTTAGACTTCCATACCTTTGCAATTCAAATGATCTTGCATTTATATCCACTGCCATTCTTCACAACTTCAATTAGGTAGGCCAAGAATACAAACAATGATTTCACCAAGTCGGCCATAACAACTTATTGCGGTCCTATCTTGAGGATAGAGAGGACCAGAAACAAACTTATTGGATCTTCTAATGTGATCCAAAACAATGCACACGCTAGCACACATCAACCAAAGTTGGCAACAAGGAAGCGTGTAGATGAAATGTGAAGCACATAACCAGTCAGCCTGAAAACACACTTCCGATTGAATTAGCTTAATGCGGTCTCAACCAAGATAGGTCAAGACCCAAATCTATCATATCACAACTTCATATGTTGGTGCAAACCTTTATGCATTTAGCACAAGCAAGAAAACAAGCCCTATCAGCCAGATATCCACAAATAACCCAAAAAACCAACTCAAGACACAATGCAGCACCAAGGAGTACAACCAATAACATGCGGATCACATGGGGATGTTCCTTGAACATCCAACAACACTTCTAGACACTTCTTCCATACTGTCATGCCACTAACTGTAAAATCCCCTTTTCAGATGGTTGAAATTTTTTGCGATTGTTTCAGTTTAATAGATGCTTCATCTTATCAAACTCAAGTACAACACATAGATATATTGATTCATACAATCAAGTACAAGCATGGATAACACTGGTAATCGGTTCTAAGATAATTCTGACTTCATATATGACTGATTTCATAAAATATTTGTGCTCAGAAATTAATAACAGACTTATACATGCTCATATCAACCCAAACGAATGAGCAGATTTATCATCTAATACCTCTGACAACTACAACAACTTATACTGGGCATTATTTATAGCAGAAATAACACATTCAATGCTCAGAAATTGAACAGAAGTTCTAGATAATCATAATAGATAGCAATGTGAAAGATAACCAGCAATACAATAATGAAATTTCAATTTTCAGCCCTGATGGCATGCCGCCATGACAGGTAATGACAGTGGTAGTGCTGTAGATTGATGGCAGCCTTCTTCTCATACAAAATCTGAGTACATTATAGTCTGATATTATTGTATTTGGTGTTCAATACATCACAGCACTGACTTCATTAATGTTTGCAGACCTGTTGGTGATCACCTACATTAATTTGCAGCCCTCCAAACTTATCTCAGCATATATATTTATCACTGGTTCCTTGAATCAAATCGCAGTCCCTTAGAGAATCCCAGATAATCACACAGAGAATTTAATATATGAAATCTGCTGACCTGGCGATGGGAACCACCAATTTTGTCCTATTAGAACTTTGTCTTATCTGAAGCCCCGTCCCTTCTTGGAGTATATGGCTGGCAGCTCAAATAAATATAAGAATGCAGATTTGTCTTATCTTATTCATGGCGGCTCTTCTAATTTGTCTGTTTCTGCAGACCTTGTCTTTATTTGTCAGCAGTCTTTGTCTCTTGTCCACATCAGATGTCAAACTTGTCTTTATGCAAGTCTGTCAGCCTTTTAAGCTTGGTCTCATGCACATTTAGGAAGACCCGATACCTTTATCAACAAATTTGTCTTGTTCTGCTCTTACCTTTAATTTGTCTTTAGCCCACGTAGGATGAAATGGTAGCACCTTTTGTCCTCATGTGTATTTATCTTACTCAGATTTCCATTCCAAGGATAATACGGTCTATGAGAAGATGCAGTTAGGATAGAATATTCAGGTTTGTATTTTCTTGTGCAATCTCTAGCCATGGCAGAAATAGGGATGAGCCGCCTTGGAGAATAATGCTATTTTATTTATGATTCAGGTTCTGTAGCTTCAATATTATTATTTCCCAAATAAAATTGATTCAAGCAGGCATACAACCAGCACTCAGATGTTTTATTATTATTTAAAACCCTGAAACCTTCAGCTAATAATAAACCAAATGTGAGTCAATGATCTGAATAAATGCAGAATCAAATGAATAGCACCTGATGATCCTTTCATCTGTAAACTCCAAATACTATGAACCCATGCTTCTCAAACAAGCGGAATACAGTCGTTGATCTTCAAATTTATCTATGAAGGAGATACATAAATGTCTTTATTGCGCAAGTGTGAACCCTGGTTGAATTCACCGACACCAGCTAGAGAGGAATCTTGCACCACCAAAACTAGAACCCGTAGGATAACCCTCCTAGGGTTTCGAACTTCAAAGAGCTCCTCCAAACTTCAAACCTCAAAATGAAAATAATAATCAGAATTGTGAGAGAATGAGCCCTCAAATCATATTTATAATGCCTTTATGCACTTTTAGGGTTTTCCCCTAAATCATTTAATCCCCCCTTTATAAAGTGACTTTATTAATTTATTATTAAAATGTCTCAAAGTCACTTTATAACCTTTAAATATAATTATTTAATATTACCCTTTTAACTCTGGCACTTTTTTTGCTCGGTAACACTAAATAATTAAAATAATTATTATTCCTTAGGCGGGCTGGAAAACGAGGACATTACACTAACAACCACCGCAAACCAAATAGGAACAAAATACTTTGTAGACGGTCGAAATGCACCTAGTTGACCGTCAGTAGAAATAAGACTCAGTTAGTTTGATATTTAATGTAATTGTTTTGGCGTACTAGTTAGTGGTTTGGGAATTAGTTCTCGAGAGAATTATTAATGTAATGAAACGATGCAACGGTTGGTCTTTCAAGCACCGTTCGCACATTATATGTATTGAGAGTCGTGTAGTTAATAGATACTACTATTGCTATGATTGTTCACAATATACTTATACTGGCATATGTTCAATAAATAAAGACAACTGTGGTGATTGCATGCATTATGTTCTAGTACGGTGTTATGTTTTGCAAGTTACTCTCGTTTACTCCTTGTGTATGTTGGAATTCATTCCGTGAGTAAACATTTGGCGCCGTTGCCTAAGCATATTGTTGGCGTTTCAATTAGCACTTCTGGTGTAATGAACCGGACCAATTTTTTCAATTTATTACAATGAACACACTAATGCAAGAAGCACCCGTTAGGGTTAGTCCAAAACAAAACCAGCAGTTTGCAAGTAACTCTTTGCCAAGAATGTGCACTCAATCTCAAGATGAGAAAGATGCTGTCATATGGCAAGAGGGTCGTCAGTACAACTAGAAGGAATTACAATGCTGAAAGTAAACTCTACACCAAGAATGTGCTTTCCAACCCAAGGTGGGAATGGAGCTACCATATGGTGGAGTATCTATTGTAAATGATGCAATACATAAAATGAACTCAACGCCAAGCATGTGCACTCCAAACCCGAGGTGGGCAAGGCGCTATCATATGGCGGAGATACTAAATGCAATACAAATAGACTGAACAAGGGCCAGTCTCTTCCACAGCCGTGGGAATACAATGTAACTTAGCAAGAAATAGAAAGGGCTGAACAGTACTACTGTAACAGCCTTACAATAAGAAAAGTTGCCTGCCAAGAACACTGAATTAGTGATATATCAATGCTGCGATGAAGTTTAATGTATCTCCAATGCTCAATATGACTCCAGGACTCAAACCCAACTCCTAAAGCAAACTCTAACAATCTGATATGACTGAACATAGACTGAAAATGCATAACCAGCAACACAGTAACCCACTAAAAAGCTCATAACTCACTCAAAACCCAACCAAATCACTTCAAACTTGATGCATAGTGACCCTAAGATGATGGCGACCAAGATAGAGTTGTGAAACTACCCCAAACTATTGTTATTTATTTTTGCACGAAGTCCAAGACAACCCGGCAATGAAAAAACCCTCAAAAGGGCGATTTTGACAAGATAAAATCTAAGACTTGCTAATAAAATCTGAAACTCACCAAAGAGGGGCGCCCTAGGGTGAGAATGACATAGGTAAAGTACCCAGAACCAAACAAAAATCGTACAATGACTTATAAGCTAAAACTACTTTCAGCCATGCTAAAATCAGCAACTGTAAAACTGTCCAATCTCTGAAATCTTCAACCTTGATGCTCTGTCTGCAAATCTGGATGAGAAGCAGTCTCTGAAGCCTTAGCTAGGTGCTATCTTTCAAGCACGAAACCAAGAGAAATGGCTAGGAGGTATGCATCCCTCGAAGTAACTCTGAAAGTATTTCAGCAGCATAACAGTATGATAGAAAATAAGATGCCAAATGAAGAATAGAAGCCTCCTTTTATAGACTTGAGAAGAATCTTCCAAAAGCATCTAGAAGGGCGCCCAAACCAAGGTCAAAGCATTTCAAATTTGAAGTTGACTCCTTATCCCTCCAAAGTGGCGTCCCTTTTTGAAGGCAAAATAAAACATTTAAATAAAATATTTCTCTCCTTAAGTTGGCATCCAATTTCCTCGAGAGCAATTTGACTTTAGAAATATAAAAATATTTCTTCATGAGAAAATACCCCTCAAGGTCCCCTTCTTTAAAACAACTTAAAGTCATATTACTAGGACAAGGGGTTATTTTATAAAATAAAACATTATTGTCTTTAAAATACTTATTTCTCCAAAATGAACCCCTTAAGCCAAAAATCAGAATTACCCAATGAATTGCCAGAAGAGGAAAGTTGACGGAGCTAGTGCTGACTGGACCACTGCTAAAAATAGAATTTACTAAAAATAGTAAATTCATGAAGTTGCCCGAAATGCCAAACTGACCATACCACCGCGAAGCTCTCAGAAAACCCAGAAAGAATCCGCAATCCAAAATCCCAAACTCCGAGATGTAGCCGTAATAACTTACTAAAAATAGTAAGTTCGGAAAGGTTGCCCGACGCAGTTGCAAGTCATACCTCTGCGAAGCTCTCTGAAAACCCAGAAGGAATCCAGAATCCAAACACCCAAACTCCAACAAGCAAAACCCTGAATCTTCAAGAGAACCCATCAAGCAGCCGAAAACCCTAATTCTGCCATTGACTGGCTGACAGCACACTGGGAATAGGCTATCAATCACTGAAAAGTGAAGTGCTAAAAATGGGGACATTACATCTGGAGTGCTTATTGGAAACGTTCAACTATTGCAAGTGTTTTAGTAACTACTCCTTCGGATTATAGAGAGGAAGATCCCTCTTTGCTAATGTTATGCATAAAAAAGTATAGTAGACTAAGGTTCCTATCCTTTTTACTCAGTGACAGGACACAAGGGTGCATAAACACAATGCGTCGTAGCTAAGGTATTCTCTGGTTTCTACAGATCTTAACTACAACTAAACTAGCTTTTAATCTATCATATCTCCCCAAAATAAACAGAGCATGAGGGCATAGGAGCGGGAATGGATGGTTGGATTACTTGGTCCGACCTTCTCGCGAGAATAAGTTTGAAGCTCTGAACTCTTAGATCTATGCTGGAATAAGGCTTTATGCAAGCAAACACTCTTTACAGTAAGATGGATCTCAGACTTTCCAAGGAGGAGGAACCCCTCTCTGAGGTATAGGATGGGAAACAACTTACTAGAAACAACAAAGGACAATAATCTAACTTTCTAAATTCCCAAGGAGGTACCAAGACCTTTCAGAAAGGGTGACTAGTTTTAGAACTCTTGAAAGTCTATTTAAGTCCTTCAAAAGCATGGGCGCCTCTGGCTAGCAAGGGCGCTTTTGTCTTTTTGACTTATGAATTTCATGTTTCAAACCTTCAAGAAATGTCCCAGTTCGATCTCTGTCGTCAGGTGTCTAATTTTTCTGTTGTCTTCACTGACGGTGTCATTGTTGAGATTGATCAAAATGGTCATGCTGGAGGTCACCAAGCTTGCAGATAGCATCTAATTGCTAGACAGATGCTTTGAAGAAAACAATTGTTGAAAACTTCAACAGGTGGCTCCAAATGAGGGGTGCCCCTGGCCAGCAGGGGCTCTTTTGCTTTGATGCTCATTGATTTACCCTCTATTTCACATGCTCGGATGATCAACAGTTGTCGTTGTTTGATGTGTCTCGTAGACTGGCGAACAGGTTTGTTGCAAAGCAAAGCTGATGCCGGAGAGATCACTTGAAGATGAGTTTGCTCAAAAACTGACATTTGGATAGTCTTATGCTTGGGTGCCCCTAGTCAACAAGGGCTCTTTTTTTATGTTTTGACTGCCATTTTTTATGACTTCAACTTTCAGCATCTTCTGCCTCTACCTTCATTTGACGGCGTTTGATGGATCTGTTGGATTTGCTTGATGATCCGTCGTAAAGCTTGGCAAAATTATGAAGGAGATGACTATCTAAGCAAGACTTGATGACTGCCATTTGACCTCTTGAACTTATGGGCATCCTTGGTCAGCATGGGCTCTTTTGACTGCAACTTCATCATTTTCATTGAAAATCTTCATCTCCTCACCCTTCGTGTTCGTCGTGCATCGTGATTGATTTGAGCATCGTCGTTGACGACACAGATGCATGCATCTTAGCAATCACCTTCATCATGTTGCGTGTCCGAGTGTTGGAAAAATGACTAAGGCATTTGACTGCACAACCTCCTCTTGGTAGAAGGCGTGCAATCTCCAAACTTAATCAATTTTCAGCATTTTTCACTTTTAGAAAATCCCCTCTGTCGTAGAGCATCTGTTCAAGCATTTTTGCCATGGTTTCTTCATTCAAGCTTTCGAGGCTTAGATTTCACCACCTGGTACTGGCCATTATACCATTAATGGCTGCGTAGGTCTTAGCTTTCTTCCTGAAAAATGAAAATAGACCCACCAGAGTAAAACAAACTTTTTGGTGATTTAGACTTCACCAATGTGATCGTGAAGTTGATTAATCCTATCAAAATCATTTTCAATCAATTCTGGAAAGGCCCTATTTTCAGGGGTTTTCCTAAAAACAGGGGTTTGAAACCCTAATTTTCAAATTTTCAGAAATTTGCAAGTATCTTCCTTGACACAATCCCACAAAAACCCTATGTTTGGTTTTACCTAAAACATACTTTTGACAACAATTTTACATGATTTAGCTCAATTTAAGCAAAATTTCAAATTTATTTTGGTTACAACATGTACTTAGGAAGTCATCCGATAGCAACATGGCATCATAATGGGTTAGCTGGTGAAAGAGCCTATGCAAGCGAATGAAGAACGAGAAGACGATTTGACACAGGATTTGGTGCACCAGTGGGATATATTGCTAAGGGATCACGTACGGAGGGAAGCTCTCAGGCGACAGATCCCTTAGGCAGTCATCTAGGACAAGCTGCAAGCGAACGACGAAGTTGACCATCTCCTCAACCATCTGCCAAGATTGTTGGCCTGCCACTTCATCATCCTGCAAGATCTTCGAACCGAGAGCGACCAGGAACACCGGAGGCAACAGATACTATAGCGGCACGAGGAAAGAACCAAGCAGGAAGAGGAAGAATGGGATACTAGCTGAAAATGTACTTTTGGCAACCAATGATCGCGTAACCAACCTTTAATGCCCGTATGGCCTAACAAAGATAAGAACCGAGTACCAATCAAGCACAAAACTCAAGAAGAGAAGGTTTGGCGATCACTCAGGGTACAGGATGAAAAAAATAGACGACAAAGGCTAAAGGAAATTGATAGAGAAATCCATGAAGATATATTGAAATGAATCAATCCATTACAAGAGCACACTAGAACTTGGATGGAATAGATCGATCTATCATACGAGCACACCAAAGTCTGGTCGAGGAAAGGGGCAAAGGACCCTTTGGTACACCATATGGAGAAAGGTACAAAATTGATGACAATGAAGATGAATTAAGTGAAGAGCTCGACAATAGTATCTGACGCATTCGGGAGTTGTCCATATCGGACGACGAGAAGGGCAGCTAAGGCCCCGTCCCGGGCCTAAAGACCAAAGCTGAGAATCACCGGCAAGCCAAGAAGACTTCAGTGTGAGGACGTGATAGAAAGGCGTCGGGAGAACTTCGTCACGTGGCGAAGAGTGCAAGTGGCGCATGGAACATAGCGGAATAGTCCCGGTCGGGTCCAACACAAAAGGAGGAAGGATTCGAACTCATGGCCGAGAGCGAAGCCGAAATCTCTGAAGAGGGCGGGTCAAAGTCGAATATGGCATTACCAAAACTGCTACCAAAGCGATTTGTTGTAATGGGTAAATCGAACTATTGGCTGGCCATTTCAATCTTGAAGATAGTGCCATCGATTGGTATATAGAATTGGACCAAGCGCACAGGGCATCATGGAGATTACTCAAGCAAGCATTCCAAGATGAGTTCAAACTCTTGAGGGATGATAGTGAGATTGCAGCGGAGATGTATAATACCAAGCAAGGGAAGCACGAGAGTGTGCATACTTATAACCAGAGACTAAAAGACTTGTTGGGGAAATTGGAGGCACAGCCAATGGACGGTCTAAAGAAGAGGTGGTTCATCGAAGGACTACTTCCCTCCCTCTGGAAGAAAAATGAAGGTGGTACCTCCATCCTCGTACATGGAAGCATATAACCGTGCGATGGACATCGAGAGCGAACACAAGACATCTTCTCGAGGGAAAAAGAAAGATGACAGAAGCAAAGTCTGAGGGAAGCCCGAAGATGAGTCAAAACCTGGTACAAAACTCCAAGTGAGAGAGATATTGAATGATAGAAGGAACTAAAGCGACAAAAGAAAGGGTTTGAGGCCGGGTATAGGCGTGAATTGTGCAGATACAAAAACAAAAGGACCACAAAGGAGAAGCTGTTAGAAGAAGATGTTTTCGCGACATCTACCAGTTATGGGACCTCAGTCGAGGAGTGCTAACCAAAAACAGGAGTTATAGGAGTGTTTTCACTTCAAAGAGAGACGATGAACCCCTCAACCCACACCGTTGACCCCAAAACAATACTTTAGCATCCCCTCCTCATTCACATAGTAATTGAAGAAATGTGATACGCTAAAGAAATTGAAATCTGAATGCGACAACAAGGTGAAGCCAGAATGATCGGTGTGAGAATTTGCTTGAATGGTCACTGCCGAGGGGATTGCCAAAGTAGTCAAGGCGTGGGTGGAAGGCTGTGTAAATGGTTTGGTCGTGGTGATCACAAAGACACCGACTGCCCAAAGCAAAAAGGCATCAACATGCTAGAGGTAGCTAATGAGGAGGTCCTGGCGATTACAAGGGCACAGACAAAGAAGGCCAATTATCCGGACCCTCGTACAGAGAAAGAGACTCCAAGAAGCCAGGGCAGAAGTGGAAGAGGCAATGATGAAAGAACAAAGAACCTCCAAGGCGTCTAGTACGTCGTTGTAGTCGGAGTCTGAGAAAAACATAGTACGGCAGGTGCTTCACACAACTGTACCAATTAAGGTAACAGATCTTCTACAAACAATGCCTCAACTGAGAGTAGCACTCACAAACGTCATCGAAGACAACCTTCCGAAGGGTCCAACCGAGATTATGACAGAATTGGCAGGAGAGGCCACAGACCCGATGCTACTCGCAGTAAATGTTGAGAGGAAGCTGTTTGTCGTACAGATGGAAATCATGGGGAGGAAACTGTCCAACACCATCGTCTACGGAGGCTCTGGGGTGAACGTATTGCCAGAAGAGACATGGAAGTGCTTGGGAAAGCCAATTCTTTGGCCCCCCGACATTCCACCTAATAGGTGCAAACCAGCATGGCATCAAACCTCTCGGTACTTTAATGGCGCAGAAAGTTTTGATCGGCACGCAACAATTCTTATTAAACTTCATTGTCATCCCGTTGGAGAAGAAGCCGTACAACACATTGTTGGGATGAGGATGGTTGATTGCTGCCAAGGCGAACCATAATTGGAAGAGGAACACACTCTCGATCGAGAGCCATGAGAAGTACATTATTGATTTGAAGAACCAGGCTATGAGTGAAGAATTGGCTTCCTCGGGATCAAAATTGGACGGAGGATCGGATGTCGATGAAGAAAGGAAGATGATGGAACCGAACGCTAAGCATGTACTTGAAATTGGAAGTTGCTCGGAGGACGAGACCAGTTCACTGAATGGGCTATTTCACTGGCAAATGGAGGATTACGAAGTCTTTCACCCAAATTGCAACATGTTACAAATCAGAGAGGGGAGAGAGGATGAAATATTCCGAGCCAAATTTTTTCGTTTTTTCAAACAACAGAATTACAAACGAAGGTACCCGTTAAGGTTAGCAGCTAAACCAAAACGTATTGAAGCAACTCTAACCAAGGATGGCGCCGATGATGGCGAGCATATGGTCAGAGGATCTTCTACTCTAAGTGCTGAAAGGGAACTCTACACCAAGTATGTGCTACCCAATCTAGAATGGAGTGAGGGGCGACCATATGGCGGAGTGATTACAAAATTCAATGCTTGAAAGAAAATGCTGAAGACTGGAAATTCTCAACACCCAGAATGTGCTTGCTAACCCAGAGTGGGAAAGTAGCTACCATAGGGCAGAGGTAAATTAAATACAATATCAAATGCTGAAAGTAAGAAGAGCATTACAATCTGATAAAGCAAGAATCTAAATGGCTGTCAATACTACTGCCAGCTTACAATAAGAGAGATGATATCTTGCTAACACTGCGAATCAGCATATAACAATTTTGCAACAATATTAAAGAATTTCTTTGCTGATAAGTAAAGCTAAAAAATGAAGAACACCAACAGATCCAACCTCTTTTCCACTTGGGCAATTCCCAATGATGCCACCACGAAGTCTTTGAGAACTCTTCACACCCGTCCAAGAATGAAGATGCAGATTACTCCAATCTGTTTGACAGTCCTGTATTTTTCATCATAGAACCAGCAGCATAGAGATTTCTTGGAAAGCTTGCAACTCCCTAACCACTTACTCAAATAGCATGATACTAAATGCAAAACACTACTAGCATGAGGGCGCTTAGAACTAAACCAGAAAACAGACTTAAATTGCAGACTTTATTAAATGCACATTTCCCAATGGAACCCAGAATGGTACGGCCCAGCACAGGGGCGATTTTGCCTTTAAAATTCAAATCCTTTTCCAAAAAATCTACAAATTTGCACACTTGGGCGCCCAGCCAAGATGAGAGGAAATAAACAATACCCACAACTAATTTTTTGGTCTTTTTGGATTTATGAATAAAACATCAAATCTGCTGAAGCTAAAATGCAAAAACCAGAAACTTCTAACATGCAAAATCTGAGCTTAATTAAACCAATGCAGATTACAATGCACAAACTTCAATGTACTCACAAACTAAACTAGAATCACCACTAGTTGTTGTCTTACAAACAAGAAGCGATGCCCGAGTTAGGAGGCCTTCATTCCTCGAAGCAAACCCAGAGCCAAACCGGCAGCATAACAGTACTGTAGTCCAAAGATGAGAAATGATGCTCAAAGTCCTCATTTTATAACTTCCTGTTGACTTCACGAAACCCTAAAATCCACTTCAATGTCAAACCCTAATCCTTTCTCCAAAATGGCGTCCTTTTACCTTTCAAACTTAATATTGATATTTTAATTAAGTTCAACACCTTGATAAATGCGCCCAAATGAAGCTTGCTTTGACTTTGGAAATTAATAAAATAATCTTAATGAAGGCACCACCCTCAAAAGACCACTTTTCAAAACAACATTAAGTCAATAGACTAGGCCAAGGGGTCAACGTTAAAATATAATATTTAAAACGTGACCTTTTAATTAAATGACTTAACTTATCTCTCGGAATGTGCCCTGAAGCCATTACTGAGCAAGTCAACTGACCAAACTGAAGCAGGAAGTCAACCAAGCTGAACCCAACTGAAAAGCTGCCAAAAATAGAATTTACTAAAAATAGTAAATTCCAGAAAATGCTCTCAATGCCGAAATGAACATACCACTGCGAAGCTCTCTGAAAACCCAGAAAGAATCCGCCATCAAATCCACCAACTCTGAGCAAAGACAACCCCAAAAATAGGAAACCCTAATTTTACCTTCCGACTAGCCTTCGGGTTTCCAGAAAAAGGCCAACGGTCACTGGAAATATCAGGTTTGAGAAGGGGACATTACACCACCTTTCCCAGCATGCCGTCCTCGCTAACGCAAGCCGATGCTGCAAAAATCTCTTTACTACTTTCCAAGTCGAGATCTCCATAGGGTACTTACCTCTGCAATGTATTTCCTTCGATGGTTCTTTTCCCTAAAGAACGTTTTCTTCAAATGCTATTCTCTCCTGAATTAGAACTAATCAGTCTCTCTTCTTTTATCCAAAGGGAACCAGATTAGCTAACCAATATTATGTCCAAGTGCTCTCTTTGAGGCGTAGACATCGGAAGACGCACTTCCGGCTATCGTAGCTCTTAATTCATAAGCTTACCGTCTCAACTTTTCCTCGACACCCTGGTTTGTCCATAGAAGCGGTTTGAGCTCTCCACTTCCTTTCTTGAGAGTAGACTGCCTATAAGGTTGTGTTTAAGATAGACCATATCCCCAACCTTCAAAGAACGCTTCTCAACATCACTGGATCAGCATTAGCTACATCTCTCGCTGATTTTGTGCAATCTGCAAATTATCCTTCAAGGATTTCATTATGTCTTGACTATGCTGCAACAAATCCTTGGCTAGGGGTGCTTTGCTGTCACCAAACACCAAATCTGCAAAACTAGGTGCTTCATACCCATAAAGCGCCAAGAAAGGAGACATCTTAATCGACATATGGAAGGAAGAATTGTAGCAATACTCGCCTATATGCAGCCACTTGACCCAAGCTCTTTGCTGTTCTGACACATAGTTTCTCAAGTAGCCTTCCAACCACTTGTTCACTACTTCAGTTTGACCATCTGTTTGGGGATGGTAACTAGTGCTTGGAGTGAGCACAGTACCACTCATTCTGAAGACTTCTTGCCAAAAGGTACTTAGGAACTTGCTGTCCCTATCACTTACAATGTTCTTTGGCAACCCATGCAGCCTAAACACTTCTCGAAAAAACAGATCTGCAACTTGTGCTGCAGAAAAAGTGCTAGTAATGGCGAAGAAATGAGCAAATTTGGTTAGCCTATCCACCACTACATAAATACAATCCTTCCCTTGGGCCTTGGGCAACTCTGTGATGAAATCCATCGAGATGCTTTCCCATTTTTGATTGGGAATAGGGAGTGGTTGCAGCAAACCGGCGGGTAATGTATGCTCATTCTTATTCACTTGACAAACAGGACACTCCTGAATGTAGCGTTGTACTTCTCCTTTCAATCCTTTCCAAGAAAACCTTTCTCGGATCTGCCTATATGTCTTGAAAAAACCTTGGTGACCAGCAACTGGAATATCATGAAAAGTCAAAAGAATCTTCTTCTTAAGCTTAGAGTCAGCCACTAGAAAGATTCTTCCCTTATAATGTATCAACCCCCGCCATGTTCCCTGTACAGCTACAATTAAAATAGTTAACCATATGATATTACACAATTCTAATTGTCCGGAAAATATTATAATAATGATTGTTATAAATAACATCATAAATATTATATCGATGTAATAAATATAAAATATAAAAATAAAATAATATTATAATTAAATTATCATTATTGAAGAATTATAAATACAAAATACATATTTAAGACATGAAAGAAATACTAGTAATATCATTATAATTATAATTACCATAAGGTAATATTATAATTATATAATCAATTACCCATATTATAATAACGAAGCAGATTACAAAAAAAAATATATTACTAATATGATTAATTACATTAAAGAAATCATAGAAAATGAATAAATATTATAATCGTAAATTCATAGAACATTGAGTTTTAACAAATGCTAAATAAAGCAAAGGCAGCGATCATAAAATACGAGTGAAGGGGCGCGATTCTTGGAAGGGGTGAGTAATGCTTGTGACGTGAGAAGATTTAAGGAGAATCGCTGGAGAAGAGGAGTATGGGAATTACCTACAAGATATTCTCTTTAATCCAACGGAGAGGCATTAAGAGGAATTGTGAGTTCTACAAAATATTCATTGTTTAAGATTACTGCTTTTCAAATGGGGGACAAGGTCTGAAACGTGGGTCCCAGCAGTAGCCTAAAATTGTGTTAAGTATAAAGAGAAGGAAAAAGGACATCGAATAAAAAAGAGAAATCTATTTCTGACAAGGAATGGACAAGGAAGGAAGGCCAGCAGATAGAACAAAAGAATATTCACGTGGCTGAAGGTAGAAGTCACTGCTGGAAGGTTAAAGGGCAGACTGGTCTACATTGGCAAATCGGTTCAGACAAGTAAGTGATACCTGATGTCAGCGCTTGGCCTTAATGCAGTAAGAGGTAATTTAATAGGAATAAACAAGAGTTAAGGATAAGTCAATAAGTAGGACTGACATGTGTCTTTAGCAGGCATGTGTGATAATTATTTATATAGACAAGTTCTAAGATAAATAATATGGAGGGGTGTATATATATATATGATAAGGAAAGAATAAATGTATATACAAGTATCAATAAGTGAGAATAATTAATGTAAATCAATACAAATAAATAATTATATATAAATAAATAAATATCAATTGACATAAATAAAAGAGTGATTATATATATATATATATATTATTTACAAATATTCAATGATAATGATTGTAGCAATTATTGAGTCTTGCAAGTAGAAATGACTCTATTCATTTATTATGATAGAAGAGAATTCCATTTATAGGAGTTTGAAAAGATATCTAATGTCTGATGTACTTATGTAGCATCTTATAGAAGAATCATGCATGGTAGGTGCAAGTGGGAAATGGATAATCCTTTGACAAAGAATCAAATAGTTATACCATCTTTGACCTTCTCAGATGTTCTTATTGAAAGTTAATGATCTCTAACATTTATAATGCCTCTTTGAGAAACACTTTGAATGCAAGGTTCGGGTTCATGTGCTTTCACCAAAAAGGGGTCATTACAGTGGTATCAGAGCATCGGTCCTGCCATCCTGTGAAAATGGTGTATGCAAACTTACCAAGACAAAGGTATATTCTATAAACATAAAGAAACAATCTGACTCATGCAGATCAGGTATGGTTGTGACCATTGAATATAATTTCTCTTCTAGTAAGATATATGCAAATTACAAGATTTAAATAAGAACAATAATATTGTTTT
>VDFB02326838.1:239552-318138 GCA_007258455.2 Sequoia sempervirens | reverse complement strand
ACCTTCTTGGGAAATTGAAGAGTCTTCTAATCTTTTATTAAATGAATGCTTTTCTCCAGCTTTTCTCATCCATTATGCTTATCATATTGTTATGTTTTCATAATGACTTCATGAATTTAGCTTCAAGGAATGCTTAGCTCTTAGCATTTATCCAATTTTGTGTTTGAAAGATAACACCTAGTTGGTTTTGGGACTGCTTCTCATCCAGACTAGCAGATTGAGTTCGATTGTTGAAGAATTTTGGAGTTTTATCAATTTTGAAGTTGTTGATGCACCTACAGCTGAAAGTGAATTTTGCTAACAGCTCTTTGAATAAATTTTATTTTGTTCTGGTTATCTTTTCTATGCAATTGTAGACCTATGGCAACCCTTCTTGCTAAGTGGTGGATTTTATATTGAAGTTCCTTATTTTTAAGAAGCAAATCACCCCTTTAAAGGGTTGTACCATTTAGAGTGCCTTGGGAATTGTGCCAAGAATTAATGTTTGATATTTGTTGATGTTTCTTCATCATGGAATGGGCGCCTACCTTCCAATAGCTCATTGCAATTGTTCTCACGTCATTTAGAGGTATTTTGAGTGAGTTGTGAATATTTCTTTGAATTTCACTATTGTTGATCAAAATTTCCAGAATCTCAATTTTATATTAGATTTTATTAGATTTCAGTTTTGGCTTTCTTTCATCATTGAAGAGCTAAAAAAAATTGAAAGAATTCATTCTCCTCTTCTTAGCATTGCTCTTTATTATTGTAATTTGTAATTTGCAGATTTCATGATTGTACGGTTGAGATATAGTACTACTAATCCAACCATTTACTTTCTGCAATTACTTGTTTAATTTCCATATTAATTACCCTGGATGGTTTACTGCCAGTGTGGAGAATGAACATTGTAGCTTTCATTGTACCCACTCTCAAGTGGTGAATCCCCACTCTTAATTGGATGCCTGCCACAATAGATGAATTAGATAAATGTACCTTCATGGCTAGTTATCCGCCTAATTATTTCAATTCAATTAATAACTCTATCATATGTTAGCACCTCGCCCTTACTGGGATCTTGATTGCACATTCTTGATGTTGAGTTTGTCTAATTTCAAGTATTTTTTTTAGTTTCTCTACCATATGACAACACCTATCCTTCCTTGGGATTGAGTGTGCATTCTTGGCGTTGAGTTCTTTCAAGCTTGGATTTCATTTTTTGATGCTAACACTAATCAAGTTGGCCAAGTGTTGGTTTGTGTTGTGTAATTCAACAAAAAAAATGGTTAGCATATTTCATTTAGGTCAAGGGTTGGCCAATGTGCTATCTCCTATTAACCACTTTCAGGGAAGGTACGCTCAGACCTGTGGAGCTAGGTGGAGTCAATACCTAGTACCTGTAAACATACACACACAATAGTGTACTTGTGCATATACATATATACATAGCTGAAGCACATACTACATCCTAATTACAATTAACTACCATATCTATCAATTAATTGTATTAGCATAGCTAATCATGATAACCTTTCACTTAATCAACAATGTCTAATCTCATTATGATAACATTTAACATTTAGAATACCAAATCAAAATCAAAATTCTATCTTACCCAGGCTAGGGTTAGAGAGGTGTTACATCCTCCCTCCCTAAGATTTGACTTACTCCTGGAAGTCACGTAAACTCAATATGCAGTCATGTCACACATTAGTACTCAAAATCTATTAATCAACATTAAAAGATAGTACTTCATCCCAAAGATGAGAAATATAATATGCATCATTCATCACGAAACGAAATGGAAAGGACATTCATTTAACATTCACCTTTCTAAGAATCAATATCAATATATTGACATATGCCTTACTCATAAAGTCTCAACATGAAAAAAAATAGCATTGTTAATCTTGCTAACATCACGTGTCACAATTCTCAAAATAAGCCTTTATTTTAACATCCACATCCATTCAAGGATAGGTTAAGATACACATTAATTTCTACTAAGAATAGGGTAAAGAAGATGCATAAGCACGCAATTCTTTCCTAAACACCATTGTTTGCAACAACATTTATTTTCCACACACTTCCAATCTCACACATTAGAACATATTTGGCATCATTTTCAACAAAATATAACAATTTACACTTTCTAAAGCATAATAAGCCAAATTTTGAACTTTTTGTATGTAACCATATCCAAGATGAAACATGCATTTATACATACATACATACTTACTTACATCACTGGGTAACACAATACAATGTCTACAGTGGGTCCACTATAGTGCCATAGTACCAAGAATCTATGCCAATCCTCACTAGGTAGCTCGATGGTGTTAGGGCACACACAAGGGTGATACCATCCATGCGATTCCACCATGACTAACCCCTTTTTTGTGTAAGGTTTTTAGCCTCCAAGGAGTAGTCAACACACATAGGAAGGTAGTGGAACTTAGCTGTAAACCAGCTTCACATACCCCCATCCTCAAATTTCCTTGTGTCTACTTCCTCGTATACACTCAACCGAGTCTGGCTCTCTCGTTCCCGATGAGGAATCACATTACAACACAAGACCAACATTTGAAAACAACAAATAGAAAACTAGTTTAGCCACCAAAGATCATCAATAAGAAGAGAATAAATCTCAATTCCAACAATAAGATAAGAAAATCTAGAAATTTCAACACTAAATCAACGTAACTACAAGAGTTACATGCAAAGAAATTTCACAATCTGTGGCTAAACCATTACAAACAAGATAAATCAATTTTTTTGGTCCTCAAAATCAAAATAAAAGTCATCAATACCCAAAAGAAGATTCACAATCTTCAAAATAGCACAATGCATAACTATGTGACTAAAATAGCCACCAAATGAGAAAGGAGGGTATAATGTGACTATAACAATAGTCCTTCATGTGTGTTTGCGGCCTAGTTAGGAAAATCCCCACATGGATGGAAATGCACCTCCTCGGATATACCCCCTTCATGTCTACACATGGAATGGTCATATGCCAAGCAGAAAACACACACAATGGCCATATGTCGCATGGCAATGCGCCCCACAGAGAAGACATGCGCTAGACACACCTCGCATAGCAATGCACCTTGTGGAGAAGACACACACAAGCCATATGTCGAAGCTAGAGGTATACATGGCAAGGTACACTCATATGCTAACTAAAAAAACCAATTGAAAGCAAACATGAGGCCCTCTCTACAAGTGTGCAAGCATCCCCACACCACTCAACACCAAGTAGGAAACATAAAATATAATGCACCTTCACGTATCTGAAACAAAACTAAATTCTGAAATTTAAAATGCAATGATTTCAATTGTTTCCATAGATTAATTCTAAAACTTTTATCCACAAATTTTAATATAATAAATAAAGCTCAAGTAAAGACTTTGAAATTAAATGCATATAATAAATTGATCAACAATTTCATCCAAATACATTCAATCATGCTGTAAATAAATTATTAATTCAAAAAAGGATTTAAAGGATTTAAAACAACTTTATTGCTCAGATAATTCACCGGGAATTAATACTTATCTTTGAAATATGTAGAAGTAATCCCAACTATTGCTGGAATGGTCCCCGGTTCAGCCTCTTTCGTCTGTGAGTAGTCTGGGAGGAAAGCAGACTTTGCTACTCTACACGAGTGATGGTTCCACTGGAACAATGCTCAACACTCGTGCCACAAAACCAAGCCCTGGCCAGGACCGTCCTAAGTGCACACACTTGTACCCCAGGTTGGACACCCACTGTAGGAGTGCCCCTTCTCCGTCCTACTCACAGCCTGCTAACCTTGAAACCCTATTCCCGCAATTTGCTCCACTTGATTTTCCTCTTTTTTATTTTTTTCATGTCCTCAATAATTTAGTTTTCACGGGTTTTATACAACACAAAGGGTAGTTCCAACTGACACACCCTTTTACAAATAATAATTACATCCCATGAAAACTCTAATTATTATTTTATTACATTTTCTTTCTAGAACTATTACATTAGTTCTTATATTTATTTACTTATTTACTTTTATTCTATTTTCTTTTTCTTTTTCTTCCACGGGGAAAAAGTCTCATAACAATTCTCCCCCTGTTGTTTAGCTGCTGCCCTCAGTAGCTTGATGATTTTCTGCATCACACATACATATAAAAAAATAGCCTTTAGTTAAACAAATGAGGATATTGGTCTTTAACATTTTCCCAAGTAGCACTATCATTATCACAATGACTCCATTTAATTTTTTACTTCATTTATAACTTTTTCTTCTCTTAATTCATAGATATCTCCCTTTTTTTAATTGTATTTTGAGTTAAATAATTACAGGAAAGCATTTTCTTTTTTCCAATGACAAGAGTTGTACATACATAAATATTAGGAATTTACAATCAAAGAAACTAATGGTAGTCTATGTGTTTACTCACATATATTTCAACCTTATCAATTTTCTCTTATGTTACCAATTTTCTTTAATATAGATATTTTAAATCTTATATATGTAACTTCAACATTAAATCTATAAAATTATTAAATCATCTGTTGAAATAACATATATCTAGTGAAACGACATACATATCCCATACTATGTAGTCACTCATTGATGAACTATATAATTGATATACTTCAAATATATTCTAAGATGATAATCATGTATTCGGACTACATGAGTATCCTCTTTTCCTATATGTCAAGTATAATTGAATGAAAACAAGTAAAAAGTATCCCTAAAAAGAGTTCATATCTTTCAATATATGCACAAAGTTATTGGGTTGATCAAGTCCAATAACAAGGTACAATAAAATAAAGCATGGCAATCTTTCTAGGTATCTTAACAATCATACATTGAGTACTTTCATAGAAAAACATTAGGTCTAATATTTCCTTCACTGTTAACACAAGGGAAAATATTGGTTAAAAATGATAATTTGACTAGAATAGTGATGATTTGCATAGACTCATGTCCTATGATATGAGACTCGACAAGGCCATTGGGACCTCCAAATAATGAATAGAGGCAATGTTGTTTAAAGAAAGCAACAAAATTCATTCAATAATTTCTTTTGTTATGTTTTCCTTCATGTAAGGAGGTTCATCACAATAAATCTCTATATTAGTGATCCCAATAAATCATACAAAATCCTTTTGTCACACTTCTCATGTTTTATCCACAAAGCAATCCAATATTTGTCAATATGACTAGGATACTATTATCTACCAAAATATGATTAGGCTTGAGATCTCTATAAATGAATTCTAACTTGTTAAGGTTTTTATGCACATTTATTCATAAATTTCTCCTATAAAATATATAAATTATACCCCTATATATGAAAAAATCACATGCTAGTTTGACAATCTCTATCTTTGATTTATTTATGCCCTATATAGTATTTTATTGCATATCTGAAACCAATCATAAGCAATCACCCAAACCATATATCATGGTTTATTTGAGGCCAAGAAATATGTCTAACATACATAGTGTTCCCTAGCATAATAAAGTGGCTTAGTAATTATCCCTTTTTACAAAGGTTGTCTCTTATAATCATGAATCTCTCTTTTAAAAGAGTTTTCTTAAATATTCTTCATTACTCTATTTTTATTTTATTTTAATTTAGGAACAAATATCTATTCAATAAAAATAAATTAGGGTTATCTCTCCCCCTATAAAACTTCAACATGTTTTCCATGTTTAATCATAAAACATTATTCCATTCCAACCAATGTATTTAAACAACAAAATATTTTCAAGGTTCAAGATGTAGAGAAAAACTCACCTATGATTTTATATCCTATAAATATGTTATTCTCAACAATTTATTCTAAACATAATATTGTTTCTCTAAATTTAAAACATGAATCTAAGGACCTATGGGTTATGGGCCCACAATGTAAACTATATTAGACTTAAGTGATAAAATATAGGTGTCACTTCTTCTTTTCTTTTCTTTTTTTTTAAACTTGCAAAAGAAAACTCAAAAGATAAAAGGGTGAAACTAAGGTTTCAAAATGTGAATCAATTTAGAGGGTTAAATTTGCTGCCAATATAATATGTAAAAATTTAGCACAGGAAGTCCCATACAATGTAATTCCAATTTTAGTCTATTAGTCTACTATAATTTTCTTTATATGAAGTAATTATTTGTATTTAATCCCTATCGTGAAGATGGAGGAAATCTGTGTTGGCTGTAACTCAATTAGTTTTGTCTTTATAGGTAATGAATATTTAATTACAAACTAACTCTCCCAAAATTTATGAATGGTAATTAGAAGGTTAAATCATTAAGAAAAATAAATAAACAAATAAATAGTTTCTAATTATTTGGAGATCTACCATAGGTGACAGGAAAATTAGTATGGAAGGTTTCTATTTTTCTCAATTCCAAAATAAACAGTTTATTAAATCTAGTAGCAAAAATGTAATGATAAGATTTAGTTATGAATTTACTATTTACTGGGTGAAGAAGAAAACAAAAATAATTAAATATCCAATTTGAAGTTTGATGTAAATTCAAAACCCATAAGTTATAAATGTAAATTCAAAAACCATAAGTTACTCCAAATAAAAGTAAAATAAAATAGGTTTGAGTGAAATTTAATTTTCTTTTCTTTTTAAATTAATTTCCCGTGAAAATTTATAACTAACTTGAATTTAAAAGAATCATTCCATGAAACAAATTGTGAATAAAGAAATTGAAAAGTAAAAAGTAAATGAGTAATTTTAGATGATGAAACAAATTGTGAATAAAGAAATTGAAAAGTAAAAAGTAAATGAGTAATTTTAGATGATGAAACAAATTGTGAATAAAGAAATTGAAAGGTTAAAAATAAATGAGTAATTTAATTATTAAAATTTTAATTTAAAAAGAGTAAATATCCTTATATTTTTTAACCTAGATATTTTAACCTTTTAAACATAATGCATAATTGATAAATAAATCAAGAATAAATTTAAACTATTATAAAATCTAGTTTATCTATTTATTTAACTTTTGAACATAATAAATAATTGATAAAAAAAATATAAGAATCAATTTCAACTATTATAAAATCTAATCTATCTATTTAATATTATTATTATTTTTAATCTTTTGTTTTATATATATGTATATATATTTTCAAAAATAAATGCAATGAAATTAATTGATGACCGGAAAGGCTCTGATAACAAATGAAACGAAACTAAATTCTGAAATTTAAAATGCAATGATTTCAATTGTTTCCATAGATTAATTCTAAAACTTTTATCCACAAATTTTAATATAATAAATAAAGCTCAAGTAAAGACTTTGAAATTAAATGCATATAATAAATTGATCAACAATTTCATCCAAATACATTCAATCATGCTATAAATAAATTATTAATTCAAAAAAGGATTTAAAGGATTTAAAACAACTTTATTGCTCAGATAATTCACCAGGAATTAATACTTTGAAATATGCAGAAGTAATCCCAACTATTGTTGGAATGGTCCCCGGTTCAACCTCTTCCGTCTATGAGTAGTCTGGGAGGAAAGCAGACTTTGTTGCTCTACACGAGTGTTGGTTCCACTGGAACAATGCTCAACACTCGTGCCACAAAACCATGCCCTGGCCAGGACCGTCCTAAGTGCACGCACTTGTACCCCAGGTTGGACACCCACTGTAGGAGTGCCCCTTCTCCGTCCTACTCACAGCCTGCTGTTGACGTGGTTTTTGTGACCGCACCAACGCAGAATAAAGTTGCCAACGGCTTCCCTATTCTCTCTTGATCAAAGTATTCCGCATGCTAAGATTGCAAAGAAAGTTCATGCGTTCAACTCCAAGGTTCTTTAAGTGCGAATAGGCTCAGTTTGGCTCGATGTGATTTGCTGGTATTTCAAGGGGACTTACGGAATTGTTCGGCGGCGGAGAAAGGAATTCAAATGCTCGGAAGGTTTATCTATGAAGCGCGGGTTTCTATTCTAATCAGAAAGTACTGAATTGAAATGGGGTAAGGTTAAGAGAGTCTAAATCTACTCTAAGTGTGACATATGGAGCTCAACTTCAGCAACTTCTAACCGGACTTCGCTTTGCCTCGCATCGGACAGCTTCCACGGAGTCGGTGCAATCTTCAAGGGAGATGACTAAAGCTATTCAAACCACCATTTGACATGAAGATACTATCACAACGACGCATACCATCATTCAAACTGTGATTGAAGTTAAGTGCATGATATTCCAGTTGACCACACAAGGCGCATTCACCATCAACAAATACACTAGTGGTATGGATAGACGAAGTTGCTTAGATCAAACACCACATTCCACAATTACTATCTTCTACTTGCATGAAAATGAAATTTACGCTACTCTACACTACTTGAAGTAGAAGGGATGAAGAAACCTCGCTAGCTATCCATAACAAAGACGAATTTCACCATCAATGAAAGATCTTTTATTACGAAAGTTTTACACGACAATCTCTTACAAAAGTTTTCAAAGGAAAACTTTCCTTCTCCTCCAACTACACTATCAATCTACTTCTAAGTTGCCTCTTTATTCTAACTCCTACTCTAATCTTCTCTACTGTCTATTGTCTACTTCCACTTTGGGCGCCTTAGAAAATTTTTGGTGCTTCCTCTTCTTCAAGGCGCATATGGGGGCTTGAGCTTCCAATTTATGAGACTTAGGCAAATTTCAAGGCTCCAAGCTCAAGGGCGCAAATGAGACCCTCTACGTCAAGTTTTTGTACTTAGAAATTTTCCTCCAGAGCTGGGCGCATTTCACCCCTTGTGCTTCAAGTTTCAAGCACTTAGAAAAGTTTCCTATCACCTTCTTCCTCAAGGGCGCATTTGAAGGGTCAAGCTTCAAGTTTTTGTGCCCTAGTGAATTTTCATCCCTGTCAACCTCCCTCAAGCTTCTTATAGAAAGTTTTTGGTGCCGGATTTGAAAATTTATCAACTTCAGTGAATTTTATGCCATTTGTCGAATTTAGAGTGACTTGATCGTGCTTGCCCTAATTTGCTATTTTTAGAAAGTTCTTCAAATTTTGTGCTTTGAACTGACTTCTGACTCCAGAAAACCTGATATTGCCTTGTTCTGAACCTCGGGATGTGTTTGTGCCACTGACGCCTGGTATTTGTCTGTACCTGCTATTTTTAGTGACTTACTAAAAATAGCAATTGCTCAGAAAGTCTCTGAATTTTGTGTGGTGAATGCCTGAAGCATGGTGATCGTCACTGGACGTTGTTCTCGAGTGATTATCCTGTTCTGCCCTTGATTTTGGGAAACCCTAATTTCTGGTCTTGACCTGCTAAAAATAGCAACCATCTGATTCTTCATTCTTTGCAACTCCGTTTGCTTTGAAACTCGCGCCATGGATTACTTATCATGTGTTTGACTTGTGCTCGCTGAGATTTGGTGCCAACCTGCCAATTATAGCTGCTGCCGAAGTGACTTACTATTTATAGTAAGTGCCCGTTTCTAAGGCTTCCTTTGCTCTGTTTGCCTTGAAATCTGGACAGTGTGCCCGTCGTTGGTGAACTTGCCTGTGTATGCTAACGCCGAGATCAACTTTCTATTTATAGCCCTTGTCCAAAATGCCCTACTAAAAATAGCAGGTTCTCCGATTGCCTTCAAATTTTGCCAACAACTTCTCAGAAGGATGTCAATCATGATGGATACCTCAGTTTTGAACGTTTTGACCTCTGACTCCTCATTTTTAGTGCTGAAGCTCGAAACCCTAATTTTGTGCATGTTGCTCAGATGAACTCCGTTTGACCTCGTTTTAGTTGTATGATGATCAGCTTGCATTCCTGAGGTGTTGAGTAGCCGCCCAAGTGACACCTGCTGAAAATAGAAAATGGCCGAAAAAGTGACTGACCGGCTGTCGGATGATCTTGCATGTCATACTGCCCGAAAAATCTTGAAAAACCCAGAAAAATCTCCAACATGCAAGCACTGGCTAAAAATAGTAAGTTTCCAAAAAGTGGTCAGCTCCATTTGCATGTTACGCCATCGCGAAGCTCTTGGAAAACCCAGAAAGAAAATGCCGACATGCGTCAAGAACGTTTGCATGCAAACCCTAATATCGGCCTCTGAAGGCCGAATGCTGAAAGTCATCATCCCACTTTGCATGTCATACCGCCGTGAAGGTCTCGAAAAACCCAGAAAGAATCTCCAGACATGCGTTGAAAAACTCTGCCTCTAAGCCCTGAAAATTGCCTCCGAAGGCAGAACTACTAAAAATAGCAAGTTGTCCGTTTCAGTTCAAATTTGACCTGTGAATAGCCTGACGTGCTCTGGACGCAGTGTGATTGTCGGAATCTCAAAAAATGCTGAAGGATTGCCTGTAATTGCATACTTACTAAAAATAGTAAGTTGCCAGAATTCGATGAAATTTCTGTGGAAACCTGCTGGAAGCATACTAATAACAATGTTAAGCTCAATTTTCAATTTATTCACTTTATTCAACCTCGGACTGACCAGGAAATTCAAAACCCTAATTTTTCGGACTTGGCCAAAATTTCAAGTTTAAACTCAATGACGGGCACAATCCCGGAAAGACAGACAGTAGAAAAGAGAGACAACGGCAAAACGAATGAAAAGCAAAGCCAAAATTAGGGGGTCCCCATTTGCAATGGGGCGATGTGTGAAAAAACGTCACAACATTAGCCCCAACCCGAATAAATTTTCCTGAACATTTCAAAGACCAAACCCATTCCATACTCAGAACCCTTGGATAATCTTTCCAACCCATCAACTGGCTAGGGGATATACTTAAAAGGGAAGAGGAATCCTAAATTGGATCAAGGTACCTCATCTTTTGATTACAAGTGTGTGCGTATGCGTTCATTCCAGCTCAAAAGACCATTGAAGTTTCCAGAATCCGTCTCAGCAAGTTATATAAGTATCTTACTTCAAAAGCATCCTGGACATTGCCTCGCTGCCAGTCAGGCGTCCATAGCCCCAACGAGGTTGTCGCTACAATCCTCACGAATATTGCTCCACTGCCAGTCGGGCGTCCATAGCCCTGGTGGAGTTACTCGTATGTTCCCAAAACCAATATTTCATAATATTTCTTTCATTTTTCATTTTCTTTTTTTGTTTTTCAGATATTTCTTTTAAGCACATTTTCCTTTTCCTCTTTTCTTTTCTGATTTCTCCGTCAATTCCTCAATTGGCTGGCAGGCAATGAAGCCTCCAATGGGTTTGAGAATTGTAGTGGCGCTGAAGCAAGACGCAAGGTTTTCACTTGCCAAGACTTCTCCTAAGAAACCTCAATGACTTAGAGCAATTAATCATGTGTGTAAAATATAGTAATCGTGAGACTTGGTGTCAAGACACAATAGATGATTCCCTTCCGAGTCAAGTATAAATCCTAACCAAATGATAAATCCTGAAAGAAGAACCTTGGATTCTAAAGCACTTCCTGAATAATTATCTAAGAAATGGACCAACATTGTTTTGGGCCCTGGCGAACACAACACCCCCTTCACAAATGGAATCCCCTTTTATTGAAAGCAACAACTAAACTACGAAAGCAAGACAACTAATCTAAACAAAAACAAAAACTTTAAGCGAACAACAATCAAAAGACCTAAGTACATACAACTCCTGGCATGATTCCTCAGGATGTTCAGTAATAGCAAAGCAGTAGTAACAGTACGAAGTTTTGCAAACTTGTCTTTAAACTCGGAGAAATATTCTTTCAAAGGACAAATCTTGAACTCAAGCAAAACTTCAGGAAAGATTAATAATTGTGGCAACTCATCTGGACCATGATTAATCCATAAACAAGTTCTCTTTCTAAAATCTCCATAATCAAAATGATATTCTTGGTAGCCAGAAGTAGAGAAAGATACAACCTGGTGGTCTTCATTGCATGCTTTCCTGTCATCCATTGCTTCATCAGGAGGCCGAAGTTGATGGTGAACCATACCTCTTGCATCCAAAATGTGTGGACGACCCAAACTGGGAGGAGTGGGGCGGGAAATCAATTCAAGAGGGCATTTGGAAATTCGGATCATTTCATGCGCTGGCTCCTTTTGAATACCTAACAACGGCTCAAGCCCCAACCCAAATTGCTCTTCACTTTCCATCTCTTTATCAGGCGGTATTTCATTTGTTTCAATTTCATCAAGCAACTCCTCCATGACTGTGAATAATGGATCAAGTGCTGACGCCAAGTGCCCTTCATATTTTGCCTCCATCTTAGTAGCCCATTGATTGTCAAACACATCATCTTGCCTTAAGCTGCTTACCATTTCTTCCATCTCACTCATGCATGGTTGGACCTTTTCATCAAGGGGCATCCCTTCTTGAAGTGTATTAGAATCACTTCCCTCTTCATGTTCTCCTCGTCGAGTGAACGAACATTGAAAATTTCTCACATCATCTCTATTTTGAATTAAGTCCTCCTTTCCTAGTTCTTGATGATCTTCTGTACATTCATTCACTTCCGTATGTTGATAGTTGCCTTGGGGGTTTCCTTTTGCTTGGATGTATCCCACTGCTTCTTTGATCTTTGCTCCAATAGCCTCTTGTTCTAGCATGATGTAGGAACAATCTTCATCAGCTTGCTCCCTAGGCTCAGTCACATAATCCTGTTGCGACTCATTCTCCTTGTTGTTGGGTGATGTTGGGGTATCATCTTCATTTGGTGCCAAAAATGTTTGTGTGGCATACTCAATCCATCCTTTGTCTTTGAAGAATCCATATGGTAGTACTGGTAATCCGAGGCGACATCTAGCGAATTTGATAGCTCCTTCACATGTTGTACAAGTGAACTCTGGATGAGGGGCGTTGTGAATCCGACACCAACGAGGGAGCAAAACACCCTTCAAGCAAACATTGCCAAGTTCCAACTGATTTTGGATCCTAAGTATGAATCTCGTGAAGGCTTCCTCCACAACTTCTAGAAGGCTATAATCATCAGGTTCTATGTCCAATACTCCTGGCTTGGGAACATCCCAAAAGAAAATCTTTCCTTGGAGAACAAGCTCTATCCTTGAGAGGAACGTTAAACAACTGATTTCTTCATGCTGGGAGGTCTCATGAATTCGACATCTTCCTGGCAAAGCAAACTTAGACAAATTCTCAAGCCACAGCTGTGCATTCAATCTTTCATGAATCCGAGCAATATCTGTAAGACTGTCTTGAGAGCAAGAAATGTCCCCATCCACTGGGAAATCTCTTTTTTGATTTTCCATTTTTTTATTTTTTTGAATTTTTCAACTTTTCACTTTTTTTGGATTTTTTGACATAAGAGAGATCTAACATATCTCTGATTTCGAACTTCAAAGCTCATACTAGTTCCTTTCAGCCTCTGGAACAATTCGAAGTTGGCCCTCCTTCTAGCGCCAATTCTGTTGACGTGGTTTTTGTGACCGCACCAATGCAGAATAAAGTTGCCAACGGCTTCCCTATTCTCTCTTGATCAAAGTATTCTGCATGCTAAGATTGCAAAGAAAGTTCATGCGTTCAACTCCAAGGTTCTTTAAGTGTGAATAGGCTCAGTTTGGCTCGATGTGATTTGCTGGTATTTCAAGGGGACTTACGGAATTGTTCGGCAGCGGAGAAAGGAATTCAAATGCTCGGAAGGTTTATCTATGAAGCGCGGGTTTCTATTCTAATCAGAAAGTACTGAATTGAAATGGGGTAAGGTTAAGAGAGTCTAAATCTACTCTAAGTGTGACATATGGAGCTCAACTTCAGCAACTTCTAACCGGACTTCGCTTTGCCTCGCATCGGACAGCTTCCACGGAGTCGATGCAATCTTCAAGGGAGATGACTAAAGATGTTCAAACCACCATTTGACATGAAGATACCATCACAACGACGCATACCATCATTCAAACTGTGATTGAAGTTAAGTGCATGATATTCCAGTTGACCACACAAGGCGCATTCACCATCAGCAAATACACTAGTGGTATGGATAGACGAAGTTGCTTAGATCAAACACCACATTCCACAATTACTATCTTCTACTTGCATGAAAATGAAATTTACGCTACTCTACACTACTTGCAGTAGAAGGGATGAAGAAACCTCGCTAGCTATCCATAACAAAGACGAATTTCACCATCAATGAAAAGATCTTTTATTACGAAAGTTTTACACGACAATCTCTTACAAAAGTTTCAAAGGAAAACTTTCCTTCTCCTCCAACTACACTATCAATCTACTTCTAAGTTGCCTCTTTATTCTAACTCCTACTCTAATCTTCTCTACTGTCTATTGTCTACTTCCACTTTGGGCGCCTTAGAAAATTTTTGGTGCTTCCTCTTCTTCAAGGCGCATATGGGGGCTTGAGCTTCCAATTTATGAGACTTAGGCAAATTTCAAGGCTCCAAGCTCAAGGGCGCAAATGAGACCCTCTACGTCAAGTTTTTGTACTTAGAAAATTTCCTCCAGAGCTGGGCGCATTTCACCCCTTGTGCTTCAAGTTTCAAGCACTTAGAAAAGTTTCCTATCACCTTCTTCCTCAAGGGCGCATTTGAAGGGTCAAGCTTCAAGTTTTTGTGCCCTAGTGAATTTTCATCCCTGTCAACCTCCCTCAAGCTTCTTATAGCAAGTTTTTGGTTCCGGATTTGAAAATTTATCAACTTCAGTGAATTTTATGCCATTTGTCGAATTTAGAGTGACTTGATCGTGCTTGCCCTAATTTGCTATTTTTAGAAAGTTCTTCAAATTTTGTGCTTTGAACTGACTTCTGACTCCAGAAAACCTGATATTGCCTTGTTCTGAACCTCGGGATGTGTTTGTGCCACTGACGCCTAGTATCTGTCTATACCTGCTATTTTTAGTGACTTACTAAAAATAGCAATTGCTCAGAAAGTCTCTGAATTTTGTGTGTTGAATGCCTGAAGCATGGTGATCGTCACTGGACATTGTTCTCGAGTGATTATCCTGTTCTGCCCTTGATTTTGGGAAACCCTAATTTCTGGTCTTGACCTGCTAAAAATAGCAACCATCTGATTCTTCATTCTCTGCAACTTTGTTTGCTTTGAAACTCGTGCCATGGATTACTTATCACGTGCTTGACTTGTGCTCGCTGAGATTTGGTGCCAACCTGCCAATTATAGCTGTTGCCGAAGTGACTTACTATTTATAGTAAGTGCCCATTTCTGAGGCTTCCTTTGCTCTGTTTGCCTTGAAATCTGGACAGTGTGCCCGTCGTTGGTGAACTTTCCTGTGTATGCTGACGCCGAGATCAACTTTCTATTTATAGCCCTTGTCCAAAATGCCCTACTAAAAATAGCAGGTTCTCCGATTGCCTTCAAATTTTGCCAGCAGCTTCTCAGAAGGATGTCAATCATGATGGATACCTCAGTTTTGAACGTTTTGACCTCTGACTCCTCATTTTTAGTGCTGAAGCTCAAAACCCTAATTTTGTGCATGTTGCTCAGATGAGCTCTGTTTGACCTCGTTTCAGTTGTATGATGATCAGCTTGCATTCCTGAGGTGTTGAGTAGCCGCCGAAGTGACACCTGCTGAAAATAGAAAACGGCCAGAAAAGTGACTGACCGGCTACCGGATGATCTTGCATGTCATACTGCCCGAAAAATCTTGAAAAACCCAGAAAAACCCAGAAAAATCTCCAACATGCAAGCACTGGCTAAAAATAGTAAGTTTCCGAAAAGTGGTCAGCTCCATTTGCATGTTACGCCATCGCGAAGCTCTTGGAAAACCCAGAAAGAAAATGCCGACATGCATCGAGAACGTCTGCATGCAAACCCTAATATCGGCCTTCGAAGGCCGAATGCTGAAAGTCATCATCCCACTTTGCATGTCATACCGCCGCGAAGGTCTCGAAAAACCCAGAAAGAATCTCCAGACATGCGTTGAAAAACTCTGCCTCTAAGCCTTGAAAATTGCCTCCAAAGGCAGAACTGCTAAAAATAGCAAGTTGTCCGTTTCAGTTCAAATTTGACCTGTGAATAGCCTGACGTGCTCTGGACGTAGTGTGATTGTCGGAATCTCAAAAAATGCTGAAGGATTGCCTGTAATTGCATACTTACTAAAAATAGTAAGTTGCCAGAATTCGATGAAATTTCTGTGGAAACCTGCTGGAAGCATACTAATAACAATGTTAAGCTCAATTTTCAATTTATTCACTTTATTCAACCTCGGACTGACCAGGAAATTCAAAACCCTAATTTTTCGGACTTGGCCAAAATTTCAAGTTTAAACTCAATGACGGGCACAATCCCGGAAAGACAGACAGTAGAAACGAGAGACAACGGCAAAACGAACGAAAAGCAAAGCCAAAATTAGGGGGTCCCCATTTGCAATGGGGCGATGTGTGAAAAAACGTCACAACACCTGCTAACCTTGAAACCCTATTCCCTCAATTTGCTCCACTTGATTTTCCTCTTTTTTATTTTTTTCATGTCCTCAATAATTTAGTTTTCACGAGTTTTATACAACACAAAGGGTAGTTCCAACTGACACTCCCTTTTACAAATAATAATTACATCCCGTGAAAACTCTAATTATTATTTTATTACATTTTCTTTCTAGAACTATTACATTAGTTCTTATATTTATTTACTTATTTACTTTTATTCTATTTTCTTTTTCTTTTTCTTCCACGGGGAAAAAGTCTCATAATAGTATCTATGTACATGGAATCGTGTCCTCGATCCCAACTCGCTACCATCAGCAACATGTCATCATCACCTACACTATGTCGGAACATCAGTGTGGTGTGACATCATATCTATGGCATCGTGGCAGAACACGTGCAGATATGAAATCCATCTCAACAAGGGGCAACTCAGTCTTCTCATGTTGGATGCCAAATATACATGTCAAAGAAAAGGAAAGAGAAAACATGTCACTAGTAACTAGTACCAAAAGTTGAAGTCCTCATCAAGATCTATGGTGAATAGGCTATCACTATGAACCAAATATGTGGTCCATTCATAAGGGGAAGTAGGTGAATTACCCTTCTCAGAAAGGACTAGGTGGCAAGATTACTCCATACCAATGTCACAACATATTCCATATCCTTCCTAAGTGTATCACGATTCTACTTGACCCCACACATGTTGACTTATCAACCACCCTTGGGTGGGCTCTCAACAAGGTGACAAAGATGCAAACACAAGAAGTAGTATGCTTCCACCATACTCTTAAGAAAACATATCATCCATGGATGGGTACCTTGTACCACAATCCCACGAGAACACAATTCAAGCATAGGATATTCACAACACTCAACATGAGCACTAATACAGGATATTCACATAACAAGGAGTACCTTTTTCCAATTTCCTCTTACCAAAATAAAACCATTATCCGCCTCTAATTATGCAAGATCAATACAAACTTTCCAAGAACGTGTACTCCCAATATCCATACAATCTTCTCTTTTCAAGACGATAATGTCATTAAACAAAATTTTATAATTACAACCTTTATCACATACAATATATCACAATGCTACATGGAGAAAATCAACAATTCCATAATAACTCTCACATTCACATTCACTATTATTAAGTGGTAAATCACCTTACTACACACATATGTTAACCACATTTATTTCCTATGTACATAGTGCAATATCATTACAATGTTTACCCAAGACAAGGTATGCAACATTATCACTTCAACATACATTTAACATTTTGCATTTTGAATCAAGGTACAAAATTTAACATCTACATGATTTCTTAAGACTTAACAATGCAGTTGGGGACTATAGGTCTCACCAACAAGATGCACCCATTATGCAATTATCATTAACATGCAAATGGTTTCACTATTCCCTTTTTCTCTAAAATTTTACTTAATGTAGAATGATTTTCTATTCAAATTCATATATGTTCCATGATTATGAATGCAACTTGGGGACTTAGGTCCTTTACCCAAGGTTTGATCTAATAAAACAAACCTTCATGAATGCATAAACATTTACTCATAAGAGACAAGCATAAAATGGATTTCAATGCACCACACACTCAAAGATAGGCATGTTCATTAAACCAATGTGAAGAGAGAGGAGAGAGAGATTTACACTTCTAACACAGGCACAAATACAAACATGGTTTCATCATCACACAATCACTTTCACGCAAATGCATCAATCATATGAGAGCATGCAATAATCTCTATGAACGAACAACATGATCATTCATTTTCTATCACCATATTTTATAATCTCAATGCAATATAACATGCAAAAGCAACTCCAAAACCACATAAGGTCAATATAGCAATCACTAGCACAAGGAGGTAAAGCACAAGAAGAGAATACACACAAATGGAACTTCCTAGCACCCTCAATGTCAAACAGGCCTTCCAACAACATGAACTAAGAAACCAAGCAAGGGTAATTTTAGGCAACACATGTCACTTGCAACCCACCAACATGTTAAGGTCCAACATGCCCACTCGCAACACAAGATATAGGAAAGTAATCAATCTCAACCTTGGGAGACTCTCAACCAAGGGAATCACTCCAATCCCTTAGGGTAAGGCAAGGCCTAGGAAGCATCATTCCTCCACAACACAGGTCAAGGTTGGGAAACTCAACCCTCTAAAACATCATACTAAGGCACTCAAGGCAAGAAGTCCTATGACTATCTTGCCACAACAAGCACTAGGAACACACACATCAAGCACACTGCAACCACATGGGCTACAACCACACTTAGGAACCACTCAAGGGTAACAACCCTTTACACAATGAAAGAGCCACACATCAAGAAGGAGACCAATCATAATACACTTCTTAGTAGGCTCGAGGGTCTAACTAACCCTCATAAAAGCATTCCTCAACAAGACATGCAAGGGGCAGGAAACAACAACACTTGTTTCCATCCACCACACACAACACACCAAATGGGTAACAAACATAAGTAGAGATCTCAGTGCTACAACATGGGCTTAGATACCAAATGTAACGACCTATCAGTTAGGACCAATTCGAAACCCGACCAAATAACTTTTTTTTTAAACAACCAACAACACTAACAATGTGACAACATGTCGCAACTGCACACCATGTGCACAAACAAGTGTCATAAGAACATAATTACACTGCAGAACAACTACACAAGACCACACCATTGCACAAACAAGGTGATAACAACGAAAGACTTACCAACATGGAACAACTCACCACGAGGAATTAATAGGAGAGAGATTGACATCTTTACAACGAGTGACTAAAATCCATAGTAGCGCTCTCTCACAAGACTACAAGAGGACAGGATGAGGGAATCATCGACCTCTAACCCACACCCAACCAAGCTGAACAACACAAGGTCAAGCGACTACACATGAAGAGGATCACTAAATCAACTTCTAGTTAACGATCTTCGATCGTAGCTCTAAGATGCACAAGCGGAAGACTGATGGTTTCACAACATGAACCAACGCTACAAGACAACACTAACACTCTAGGAAAGGTCTATCAGGAGTCTCCACCCCAACAAGACTTTACAAGCCTTCGCAAGACCTTCCTAGAAAAAACAAGATGTCACAAGAGAGGCCTAATGTCTTACAAGACATGATCGGAGTTCACCAGACTCCTACTGGAACCCCAAGACATGATTAAATGCTCACAACATAAGAGTTGGATTACATAAGGTTCTAATTCATTTTAAAACCCAAACGAGATTCTTATATTCATTCACCCATCATGCAACAATTAGAATAGAAATGACAACAATAATCAGGTGCTCGGCACCCACTCCAAGTCACCAAATCTAGTCTAATCAAAGCATACAACTATTCTCAATATCATTTTATTACAACATCCTTCATGACGAAGGTCCAATAACAATAATACGATTACAAGCTTAGGACTCAAGGTCCTTGAACTATACATTTATAACTTTTACACTAGTAAGAAAGCATGAAGAGAAGGAAACATGAAAGCATGAAAGGAGGAAAAACTCAAAGTATATCCACCACGCCAAGATCACTAGTCCCTAACGGTTGTTTGCAATGCTACCCAACCATGTGGAACCCATAGGTCCACCCCCCATGCTCATGGAGATAGTCACACGGCCCAAACACTCAAGCAAGGTTCAAGCACAAAGATGTAGTCTTACACACACACCAATCACAATTAATACACTTCATTCAAGATAAAGGATAGGCATCCCAATTAGGGGAAACTAACATAAATGTCAATGCAACACAATTCACACAAGGGAGAAGAGTAGAATTCATGCAACTACATAAGTCAATTAATACATCAAACACGAAGTAAGAGAACATTCCAACACATGGAATACATGGCATACAAGCTACTCACACATGGAAACCACATGCCACACACATCACTCATAAGAGGAATCAATTGAAATAAAAACCATTACAATTGATATACCAATCACTCATATGAGGATTTAAATGACATACAATCAATTACACATGACATGAACATAGTATTCAAACTCAACACCAAAAGAGGAAGGAACATACATCTTTCGGGTGCTACTCAAAAATAGGATCTAGATGCTAGAGTGCAAGTATAGGGAGAGTAATAATGTGTGCCCAAAGGGATGGCATCATAGAAGCTTGGAATCCTTCCATACAAACAAGAATGCACAACTACACAAGTCCCACGCTCCACGAGTGGGCATGTCTTCCCAAACATCTTTAGCCTATAAGAGCATTAAAGGCATGTAGGGGTATCCAATAAACCATGTATGACTTCCACGACTCACTCTAGTACTTAGTCCTAGGGTTCATCTCATTCTATACGAACAAGGAAATATAGCAAAAGCAATAATGCAACTCACAATGGAATTCACATCCGAAAACACAAAGCATTAACACTTCTTGTGACACTATTCACATTTTTACACTAAAATAGCAAATTGGGAATTTGAACAAGCAAACGGATCCGAAACGATCCCATTCAAAGGATTCATATGAATTTTCTATCATTCCCTATTATAATATAAAATAATATTCTCAAAAATCCACTTTTAAACAAAATCCATTGTTCACAAATATTCAGGTTCCACCATTGATGAAGCTTGAAAAAACTTAAAATTTTAAAAATAAAAAATAAAAATGTAAGAATACCATTTTGATCCAAAAGTTCCTAACAACACACTTTTAACATAAAAACACCAATTTGCAACACTATTCACATTTTTACACTAAAATAGCAAATCGGAAATTTGAACAAGCAAATGGATCTGAAACAATCCCATTCAAAGAATTCATATGCATTTTCTATCATTCCCTATTATAATATGAAATAATATTCTCAAAAATCCACTTTTAAAAAAAGTCCAATTTTCATAAATATCTAGGTTTCACCATTGATAAAGCTTGAAAAAGCTTAAAATTTCAAAATTCAAAAATAAAAAATGTAAGAATACCCTTTTGATCCAAAAGTGCCCAACAACACACTTTTCTCCAATTAAAAATTGAGCATGGTAACCCCGTATTTGGGAAAATTCTCAAAAAATTCTCAAAACAAATTCTACACTATCAATTTGATTCAAATAAAATACATGGAAGGATTCTAAAATACTACCAATACAATTAGAATCATTCAAACCATTTAAAATCAAGTAAATATGAAGAAATGATAAAATACCTTTATTCCCAAGCATGAAATTCAAATGAGAGGATGTTTGCACACAAGCAATGAGAGCACATGAGATCACACTCATCACTTCTTTTCCCCATTCCTATCCAAATGCAACTGATCCCATGCAATTTCATGTCCAATTTCTCCCACAATGAACAAATCAATTTTCCTTCAAAAAGAGGGTTTTTTCCTCACGTTTTCTCTCCAAAATATGCTAAGGAAAAAATGAATTATATTTTCCTTTTTAAAACTCATTTTCACATTTCACTTTTTAAAATGCAATATTAAGTATTACCTTTTAAAATATATTATTTCCTTCTTTTCCAATTTATAATTTAAACATTCAATTTATAGCATAAATCAACATGTAGCATTAAAATCACAATTTATGTCTTTATAAGCGCAATCTAAAATTAAATAATTAAATAATACTTATAATTTCCTAAATGAACCTAATCACACAAATTATGCGATTACGGTCAAACTGAATATACGTAAGTCCAATTAACCCTTTTTAAATATTAAATTCCCCCAATTAATCCTAAAATGCATTTCCTATATTAAAATTTACAGAAAAATGTAATTTAACTCAAAAGCTCAGACACTCTTCACTGGTCGAACACATAGGGGATTAAGGTTTTTTGAAACATTACCAATCACGGTATCTAGGGTTTGCACTATTTAATCAAAGACAAGTCATACTCAATTGGGTATGACGATAAGGATTTAGGTCAAGGGTTGGCCAATGTGTTATCTCCTATTAACCACCGTCAGGGAAGGTATGCTTAGACCTATGGAACTAGGTGGAGTCGATACCTAGTACCTATAAACATACACACACAACAGTGTACTTGTGCATATACATATATACATAGTCGAAGCACATACTACATCCTGACTGCAGTTAACTACCATATCTATCAATTAATTTTATTAGCATAGCTAATCATGATAACCTTTCACTTAATAAAAAATGTCTAATCTCATTATGATAACATTTAACATTTAGAATACCAAATCAAAATTTATCTTACCTAGGCTAGGGTTAGAGAGGTGTTACATTATCTACCCGATCAAGTATTCTACTTGGGTATCCAATATGGTCCCAATGTGGGAAAAGAATGGTGACATACAGCTCTGTGTGGATTTCGGGACTTAAATAAGGCCTCATTAAAAGACCACTACCCTTTTCCCTCAATGGAGCAAATTTTGCAGACCGTGGCTGGATCAGAGATGTTCTCACTACTCAATGGTTTTTTGGGGTATAACCAAGTTTATGTAAAGGAGGAGGACCAACACAAAATGAAGTTCACCATTAAGTGGGGAATGTTCTCATATGCAAAGATGCCCTTCAGACTCTCCAATCTGAGTGCCACTTTTCAACAAGCGATGGATATCGCCTTTAAAGGATTCATCAATAAGATCATTTTAATATATATGGATGACCTTACCATTTTCTCCAAATCAAAATATGATCATATTGATCATTTGGAAATGGTCTTCTAGAAGTGTCAACAATTCAGGATTTCCTTAAATCCCAAAAAAATGTGTTTTTAGCATACCACAAGGAAACTTTCTTGCCTTTGTGGTATCGAAAGAGTGAATAGCCATAGACCTCGAAAGGGTGAAAGCTATAAAGGAACTACCATTGATTGTCAACCATAAGGAGTTACAGTCTTTTCTAGGGAAAATTAACTTCGTCAGCTAGTTTATTTCAAATTTCATAGGAATCGTCAGACCCATCACACTGATGTTGAAGAAGGGCTTAACGTTCAAATGGATTCCTAAAGAAAAGCTTGCTTTCGATCAAATTAAGGCAGCCATTTCTACAGCTCTGATGTTAGCTAACCCATACTTCACCAAAGACTTCCTACTTTATGTTTATAGTGGCTAGCACAACATAGCTTTAGTGCTCACTCAAAACGATGAAGAATCAAAGAGCATCCCATCGCGTTTCACTCTAGGACTCTCAAAGGATATGAGACTAGATATAACTTTTTTGAAAATAAAACCTTTGCTATCTTTAAAAGCCTAAAAAATTCTGACATTTGGTATCAACCAACAGAATTACCATCCTCGTCGCTCATCCGAGTGTTAGAGAATACATACTAGGGGTGAGATAACCGAAAAGAGGGCCAACTGAATCACCAAGATCCTAGAATACGATGTGGATATCTAACCAACAAAGCTGGTCTGAGGAAGAGATCTTTGTGAATACCTCACGTAGGAATTGGGCCCTCAAGCAAAAGGAGAGACTGACTAGGTCTACGGGAATCAATTTGAGTCTGATGAGTCATAGGTGGCTAATCGGACGTGATTTATGCAGACTGGCCAATATCCAATTGATATCCCACCTCACAAAAAAAGATACAATAGGTTGCAAGGTATTGGGTATGTACTAGTAGAGGGGATTTTATTTAAAAGAGACTACAATGGAGTCCTCCTCCACTGCGTGGACAAGCCATAGCCTGATAGGATTCTAAACGAGTTCCATAGTAGCCCCGAAGGTGGACACTTCTCTACTAAGACCATTGTCTTAAATCTAATGTGGGCAAGCTATTATTGGCCTACGATGTTCTCTGAGGCCCATCATCTAGTGTGAAAGTGTACCCAGTGCTGGTATTTTGTCGACAAGCGGAAGAACTTTGCCATGCCATTGAGCCCGATCATGACTAAGGAACCCTTTGCACAATAGGGTTTGGATTTTATTAGAATGATCAATCATGTCTCTAGCGTAGGGCACAAATGGATACTCATGGCCACCAACTATTTCATTAGATGGATAGAGGCCATTCCCCTAAGGAACACTACAAAAGCAAAGATTGTCATTTTTCTCGAAGAATTGGTAGCAAGGTTCGGTTTTCCCAAAACCATCATCTTGGACAATGCACGAGCCTTTGTACGCTCCAATATGTCGGACTTCTCTCTTAAGTATGGGGTCTACCTCTATACTTCATCCAACTACTACCCGCAAGGAAATAGGTTAGCAGAGTTAATCAACAAGAACCTAATCAGGTTGATAAAGTGTATCAAGTCAGAGCACGAAAAGGAATGGCACAAGCATTTACAAGCAGCATTATGGGTAGATCAAATTACACCTAAGAAGATTCTAAAAACCTCCCTTATGAGTTGGTGTACGGAAAAGAGGTGGTCCTACCCATTCCCATGGAAATCCCAGCACTACAACTGCTAAAATATTTGGAAGTTGAGGAGGACAACAAAATGGAGTTCATCCTAGCAGAGCTCCTAAGCCTCAAGGAAAAAATGGAAAAATAATTTGACACCATGATTGATTTCCAACAAGTGGTTAAATTTTGGTTAGATAAAAAGGCCTCCAACCTAGATTTTAGGGAGGGGAGTCTTGTGCTGAAATATGATGAATGAGCTACAAAACCAGGGCAGCATGCAAAATTTGATTCGCTATGGAAGGGTCCCTTCTGCATCCATAAATGCAAAGAAAGAAATTCATATTAGCTAGAGGATATGAATGGCAACATTTTGGATATACCGGTGAGTGATATTCATCTAAAACTATTTAATTAGGTACGCACATTTCATTAAAATTTACAATTATGTATCACGTAATTTTTGTATGTGTTTTTGTGAATAATCCATGAGCGTGAACACAAAAATAGTTTAGGAAAATACTATATATTATATTCATAGAAAATCATTTACAATATTGTACGAGCTTCTAAGCCTAAGGCTCCGAGAGAAGCTTGAAAATATTCTCCTTCAAAAATCTAAAAAGATACATCATTTTGAAACCAAAAAAAGGGAGGTAGAACAAAATGACAAAAAAAATTCAGCCTCCAGCAGTAGCAACAATCAAAACATTTTGTTTTTCAAGGTTCACAAGCAAAGTAGTAGCAAGGCTATCAACACACTAGGCACACAAGCATGACACAGGCCTTAATCCTCGACACTGGGGCTGTAGACCAAGTGCTCAAAGTGGGTCATCCACTCAACACCATAGAAGTGCTCCACATTGTACATCTTCATGAGAAAGGAAGCTACAAGTCAAGACCATAGTTGATAGCACTCCAAGTCCCTGGTCCAAAATTCAATGAGGAAAGGCAACTAGGGCACCACTTATGCATTATCCACGTGCCTTTGAATGTTCATGGCAGATGGGATGCTAGCATCGGGAATGGCCACCTAAACAATCTCACCCAGCCCGTCCAAATACACCAAGTCAAACATGGTGTGGCAGAGCTCAAGGATCCATGCCTTAGCAATGTCCAAGTCCAACAATGAAGCCACAAACTAGGAGATGATGTTTGTATTACACTGCAGCTGGTTCTCAACTTTCACATAGTCTTTCCCAAGAACCTGCTTAAATGCCACAAGGACAAGGTGGTTCTTCGTTCACAACAAGTGCTTGATCTTGTCATTACTAACCTCTCTGACGAAAGATATTTGTTGCTTTCAGCTCAAGAGTTGAATTGGGGTACCCAGACCACTCATAACGGCAGCAAGAAACTTACCAAACTCACAAAGGGAAGAATGCAGTAGAAAGAACTCACCAACTTAATGCCAACTCAATGATTATTTTCGTAAGGCGAACATCGCTATTTATAAAAAAATGTGTGTTGAGGATGTTGGTGAACGAAAAAAAATTTCTCGTCGAACGCCAACAAAAAATGTATTGAGGCAGTAAGAAGTAAAGGATACATCATATGAAGGATTTTTTATAAGGATTTGAGGTGTTAATTCAAGCATTCGGAGTTAATGCTTGCGTATACAACCTATCACCATGTGTTTGTAATTCTCATCAATGCCAGCCAGCTCACTTGTGTGAAAAGATGTTTTTTGAAGCCAGCTCTTGCTTAATTAATGCAAATGTCTCTTCTAAGCACGCTTCCCACTGCTCAAGCTTATCTTTCCTTAAGGTCGGTGTAAGGAATGTACTAAATTCATTATTATAGTGAGGATGGCATTTCTAAGAAGTACGAGCCCCCACTCCACACATTCGCCTCGCTAGTAGCGCTTAGCAAGCTATCAGTAATGGCAACACACTTACTGCATGTACGTTTAAAAATTAAATGTACCAAAAGGAAAAAAAATTGCTAAGTGTTGAAACCCTCAAGTAATGGCTTCTCTAAAAGTTGCTTCTGCATAGTTCTTTCAAGAATACAAAAATGGCTAAAGCGTCATCCTCTGGTCGATATGTTGGAATCTTGTTCGTAAGGTTAGGCTATACCAACATCTTTGGGGAAATTTCATTTGCTAATGCTCCAACACCATAGGATTGGAGCTTTTCGCATACCAAATTCATACAGCCAAGTCACCACACCAAAGATGAGGCAGTTAAAGATTTTGCAGACAACATCTACAACCCAAAGTTGTAGATAAACCCTAAAGGCCTTAGGGAGGGAGCGTTGCAAATAATGCTCACCAGAGGGTCAACTGATGGCTTTGCAACACAACTGTACCATTGTGGTCTTCCACAATTCATATTTCCCTCCATGCATTCATGCCCAAAGTTGGTCGACGCATGCATAGAAAAATTGGACAAAGAAACTGGGGTTATCAGTGGCAAGTTCAAGGTCACCATCAATGCAGCAACAATCTGAGATATGTTATGCATCCCCTCAAATTGGGAAGCCAAGATATTTTGTCATAGGAGGATGGAAGAATTCTAGGAAACTAGGGATAAATAGTTGAATTTCTATAAGGATGAAACGAATGAGGAACCAGAGAACAATGAAATCGTCTTCCCTCTGTCACATAGAAAATTCCATTCAGATTTGCAAGTCATTTTCTCAATGTTGGATTTTATATATGGACATGAAAATGATGTTAGGGTCTACGAGTTCTAGATGGGCTTGGATTTCATGCTTAAGAAAGAAAGGAGTCAAAAGTAGTTTGATTTCACCAAGGCAATCACTGAAAGAATGCTTAAACAACTAAGATTATAATAGTGTTTTTGAGTTCAGGTATTCCTCTTTTCTAGTGCACTTGATTTTATACCAAAACCATGAGTTCTTTAGTTGTCATTTTCCACATAGTAAGTTTGATGTGTCAGGGTTATATAAGTCAGTTTTAGCCTAGAATCATGTGCTTTCTAGCACATGAGATTATTATTCATTTGTTGATTGTTTTCTGTAACTAGATTTGTCTTTGTGTTCCCCGAGTAGGTTTTCCCTTGAGGGTTTGGATTGGATGAAAAACCACCAAACCCTAGTTGATTATTTTATGGGAGAATATTTTACTTTTATCAGATGTCATGGTTTTAATGAATATCCCTTCAGGCTTCTGAAATTTGTAACAGACAGGACACTCACCTTGGAGGCATGTTGTCAGGCAACCACTGTCGATAATGCTTATTGTGACAAAAGGCACAAGAAAGTGCTCTACACACTTCCCCTCACCATTACCAAAAGCCAGGTAATGTTCATAAGGAGAGAAGAGCAAGATGTGCTAACCAGAAATCTAGCCTATCTCGTCCTGGTCCTCACTTGTGATAGGTGGAAATACAATCTGGTTGGGTGTCTCCACTTCAAGCATAAAGAAAGGTCATATTGGGAAGCGAGAAAGAACCCAATCAAGGAGAGGGCAGAGGTCTACACTGACCTAGCCTTCATACCATTTGTACAACCCCCATGGCTTAACTTCTATCCAAGGGTGGCGGAGTTCTGAAAAAGTGTCCAGATGGACAAATCCCTCATAACACAACTAAAAAATTTGGGATTGTCAGAAAGAAAGAAAGTTGATTTCTACAGGTATTTGCAAGAGAAAAAACACCTAAACGCCCTAGTCAGAACATTAGACAAACACATGAGCGTTTTGAGGAGATCTATGATGATGAAGTTGGATCCAATAGTATTCTTGGATCAGATCGAGATCCTGAACTGGAGCACCCACCAATTTTGGATCCACCGCCTTAGGCCGTTGAAGCAATGAAAGGGAAAGAAAAAGGACCAAAACATAGGGAATCACATATCTCATCCTCCACCAACATCCTACCAAGGGGTAAGAGGACCTGACAATCTCTAAAAATATTTGTCGTAGCTCCAAAGACTCGGGGTTCATCGAGATCAGTAGTCAAAGAATTAGAAGGAACCAGTACAATCCCTGCAAAGAAAAAGAGAATTCAAGACTTAGGTGGACCAGGCTCCTCAAATAAAGGAGAAGAAGAGGTGGACTTCATTCCGCCTTTAGCCCCAAAAATCTAGGTAAGTTTTGCACTTGTTGTCCTTTCTTCTACTGCATCTTTGGTCATTGTTTCCCCCTCATTTGAATAATAGAATCCTCCATCCATGGATTTTGGTATCCTTGTTCTTAAAAAACCCCCCAACTATATTTGATAATGAGCCCCATGCAGAAACCCAGCATGCTAAACATGCATCTTCCGCCTCAATCATGATTGATTCTTTGATCACCTTATCTAAGGCACAAGTGGTAAACACAAAGTCATCCATGTTGTAATTTTCGTTGCCCCTGCCTACTTTTAGTAATATGCCTCCTTTTCTGCCTACTCCCCCTTTTACTCCAATAGGCACCCCTCCCCCTTCGCAGGTCATACATGGCATCCTGACCTTTCAATGATAACACTTCCTTTTGCCTCCCTGCAAATTCAATCAGCCAAGAGCACTCCTGTTGTCACCCTCTATGGTCTCCCCGCTAGTGTTTCTCTTGCCATGCAAAGTATTGAGTCTCCACAGAGCCTCCAGACCCATATTGAATTAACTAGGTAGTCCTGACAAAAGAGGAAGTAGAAGTTGTAGGTAAAAGCCATAGGAAATCCAGCCACCCCGAAGTTGGAGACTTGTTTTGATGAATAGAAGAATGCTCTATTGATCTTGGCTATGAGGTCACGGATATCCAAACTGAAAGGAGAAATGCAATTTGAAGATTATGATATCCAAGCGGTGGGTCTCAATTTGAGCAAAACTCTTCCACATGAGAAAGTAGGTTTGGCCAAGGCAACACAAAAGGTGGTCTATACTGACTATGAGAAATTGGGCAAGAAATTGAAAAAATGCAAGGTACAGTTGGTAAATATAAAGGCCATAGTAGATAGACTGCAAGCAAAGATCAAAGGAAAAGATATGGAGATGGCCCACTTAAGGCAGGCACAGGGTCAGCAAGGTGAAGCAACTAAGTTGCTCGAAGAAGCTCAAAGTGAAAAGGATCAACTTTATGTCAAGGTGCAGAGATTGAAATGCGAGATTGAGGTCGAGTGTGAAACAACTATGGAGCATTGATGGAGGAAAAAGGAGCTTGAGGACACATCAGCCAAACAAAAAAATATATATGCGGAGTTACAAAAGGAGCTGCAAGAGATGGATAAGCAAAAGGAAGATATACAGGAAGATTTGGCTAATGCTCGATCTTAAGCCATTGACGATCTTCAAAAGGTCCAAGTGGAAATATAGAAGCAAAAAAAGGAGAAACAAGATGCCAATTCTATCCTATAGACTCGCAATGGAGAGATAGAGAAGCTAAACTCAAGACCTTCTAACGCTCTCCAAGAAATAGAGAAATTAAAGGAAACCACGAGAGCTTAGGAAACCCAATTCCAGCATGAATTGGTTACAGCACAAGCATCTCTCGATACTCATAGGGATGCTATCCTCCCATTGGGAAAGGATCATGATTATTGTAGCAGCCTTGAATCCAATCTTGAAGTTCCTAATGGATGCACAAGAATTAAATGCCAAGCTCGGCCCAACAGTCGAGAAGATTCTACAAACGGTCACCCCTCATTTTGAAGAATCAGGGAGATTAATCACTAAGTTGTATAAAGCAACTGGGGAAGATTGGAGAGATGCGGGAATTCCATACCAAAGGGAAGTGGCCAGAAAAGCAAATGAGTTTATCACTTGCAATCAAGTCACCTAGGAAAGCAAGGTTTATTAGGTGGCATTAACTAAAAAGGTCAAAGATATGAAGGAAGACTTGTAAGCTCTATTCCATATTGGATTGCCCCCTATTCTCTGATGACGGAAGAGTATTGGTGGAGGAACAAGTTAGAGAGGCCATTTGGTTCAAACAACAGGACTTCTTGTCACTTTGAGGTTTGAGCCCATCTTCTTTGGTCGCAAAAGTTGAGAAGGTTCTCCTCTACTTATCCCACCTCTACTACCACATTGAAACTGTTGCATCAAAATGGGGAGGAGTTTCTTTCAAAGAGGTCCTTGATCTTGATTGGGCCTATGAGACACTGTGGCACCCTCATCTTTCCCTTCGATGAAGACTGAGAGTCCCAACATGTTGCTTTCCTCAAACTTTGAAGATTTTTTTATATTTGGGTTCATACCTCTGCAAGAGAAGGCACCCTATGAGTCGCCAGAAACTGTGGAGCAAATTTTTCCTTCAATGTTTTTTTTTTCAACCCATGCAGGTCTTCTTTTTTGGCCCTTACTTCTTTTCCGCTTTTTGATGACACCACGCTCCAAATGCTAAAGGTTCCTCTTACATAAAATCACACAATTGCCACATGGTGGCTGCATGGCTTTTCTTTATATTGTTTTCCTTTCGGGCCCAAACTGGGACACATGACTGCATGGTGGGGATTTTCGCCAAGCTACTCTCACAAACTCAGAGATCGCCCGCCAACATGCCACATCATCCATTTCATCGAGCGGATTATTTCTTCTGTGGATGTATCACTTTTGGCAGAGTTTGTTAGACAATGCTTCGAAACTCTTATCTTCGGGTTTGGTCTTATAGGGTGGCATCATCATTCCTCGTAGCTGATTGGATTATATTTTATCAGGTTGTAGTAAGATCTGATCATCCTTTGACAACATATCTTTAGAAAAATTCTACAATATCCAGAGCCATTAATGAAGTAGCTCAAGTTTTATTAGTGAAGATTATTGTGATCCAATCAAACCCTAGACCGGATTGCAGTCTATCAAGCATGGACACTTGGCAGTTTTTCATCCTTATTGGTTGCGATGGTGGCTCATCCTTTTGGCTATTTAAAGGGATTTGCAATAGTGAGAAATAGAATCAGGAGTCATAGGTTTAGAATTTAATCAGGAATAGGAGGATTTTTACAAAGCACTATTTATGCTCTATGGCATGTTTAATTTCTTAAAACTATTAATCGGATTGGCATCTGACCTTTGATTTTAGTTGATTTATTGCAAGAACAAATTATATTATTAAGGAGAAATCTTTGAGATTGTGCACTTTATGGCCTTTATCATGAATTTATTTTTCCTATATCGTTTATGTTGAATGCTTTATGTCAAGTCTTACAGAGATAGTCTTGGTAATTGTTTTATATGCCATTAGCTTTTATGTTTAATTCTATCTTTAAGAAATTAGATCATATTCATTATACTCTTTCCTTTTCTATGAAGAATATGCTAAAGTTCATATTATGTTGTGAGAGCAAAAGGGTTCTGTAAAGATTTAAACATTCCTATTAATTTTAGGGTTTCTTATTTTTGTCAAACCTTAATGGATGCTTCCCAGGGGAGATTTGAATGACTACTTTGTGCTTTCTTTAGCCTTAGTCATTCATTCTCTTTCCAACAATGAAGGGTTTGTGGCATTTTGTGTCCATTTCATCAGGAGTAAGGATTTTTGAAACTTTGAAATGTTGTAAAAGCTTTGGCACATCACCATCTTTAAGTTTTCTCTGCATTTCTCTATTTCCCTTTCCCCAAAACATAGATAAAAGTCGGCTTCTATAACAATCTCGGAGGTCATTCAATGAGGCGCAATTTGGTCCCCCATTCACTAAATTTACCATAAGGTTGTTCGGAGAGGCACAAGCTTTTATGATCAACATATACATATATAAATATATATATATATATATAGAGAGAGAGAGAGAGAGAAATAGTTGAAATATGCATAAACAAATAATCAAATGGGTTGTCAAAATGCATGCAAGCTATGTGTAAACTTGCTATTGAGTGCATTATTACTTCAACATTTTAACATGTTATCGAGTGCATTTTTACTTCAACATTTTAATGTGTTGTTGAGTGCTTTACTTCAACATTTTGTTGGACTCTTCAATGGAATCATGGACAAATGTTGAAGAGATTCAAATAATTAAAGAGTTGCGGAGTTGTGAATAAGATGTGTTAGCAAAAGGTAAAAGCATTAAGAGGAGATTAAAGAAATCAAACCAGTTGAATTCTAAGGAGAAGCTTTTAAATTTAAAGCTTTACAAAGAACTCAATAGAATCAAATTATAGTCGATCATTCAACTTTAGGTGTTGATAATGATAAGAAAGTTGATGTAATCGAATATATAAAAGTTGATATGGAGTTTTGTCAATCTTTTTTTAAATCAATGTTAACGTTCTTCATACTATTTGCAGATATTTTTAATAATTGTCCAAATAAAAATAGGCATGAGATAGTTTAATACCCATAATTTACTCACAGGGAAAAAAAACACAACTATTTTTTTGAAAACAATACATAAGAGCACTCGAGATTTACCAACCATGTGCAACATGGATCCAAACTATACACTTTAGGTGACATTATGCATGCAACATCACTTCCGACACGTCATCCAAAGGCGAGGAAATGGGGAAATGCATAAGCAGGTGTGCAGGTTCAATTGCACACACCCTTTAAATGATAATTGGAAATACTAGGAGGGTTTGAGTATCTAGTTAAGAATCACCATGATGGGACACAACATGTGGGTTGAATCCTAAAAGGTCCACTAAGTATAAGCATAATTATTAAACCATTAGGGTACTACTATGGTTCTAATTGACACTTAATTAAATGAATCCCTTTTTTTTAATTAACTATAAACTAAGACAACTTAACCTTTAACATAAGTATAACTTTAAAGGTAGTTTAAAAGATAAAACTCCTAATCTATACTTTAGTGTTCACATTTCCCTTTTGATAATACATGGGGGTACTTCGATTTGGATATAATGCATTGAAACATCATTCTTAGGTGGAAATCACAAAATGTCAAAAAAGTGCACAACTCCTTGATTCCAGCATTGATCTTAAGATCATCCATTTTTATTATTAAAACATCTAATTGACTAGCCTAATGGAAGGGAGAGTATTCACTTGACTCAATAATAAAATAGATATAAAGAAATAAATTGATCTGAAAGACCTTCATTTTACCCAATATACATATATATGTATATATATTTACTATTTATTTAGCGTCATCATTATTTATTTACATCTCTCACATATATATAATATATTTATTTATTTAATTATTTGCTAATTTATTTTTATTTATATCTATATTTAAATATATATAATTAAACCGAGAGGCATTTCCTCAATTGCAGCATAAGAGGGGAGGTGGCCCTTGTACCCAAAAACACCACAGTAAATATTTCGCCATAGTTGGTTGTATATATCAGAAGAAACGTTAGCATCTAAAATTCAAAGGAAGTCAATTAAAATTAGTTTGTGTCATTCTTACTTCCACCCTCTTACCAATGCTTCCTTAAGGAATAGTGGCCTTTCTTAAAGGAGATGTGATTTATCATTGATCGCCTTGATTCATTGCAGTTACAAATCAGTGCGGGTTCCAGTAAATGTTTTCAAAATTGAAACTAAAGCAGCCACCAATATTTTGAAAAGGTAAATGCTAATATTAGAAGAATATTAAGAATTTTGAAATTTTGTTATGTATTTTGTTAAGTGGAAAATTATTAAAAGTGCAAGAATATGTTCATAGAATATTTTATTGGATTTAGATTAGTGAGAAGATAGAATGAGAAATTTAAAAATTTTGTTATGTATTTTCTTAATTGGAAAATTATTAAAAACACAAGAATATGTTTGAAGAATATTTTGTTAGGTTTAGATCAGTGAGAAGATAGAATGAGACTAAATCTTCCTTTTTTGTTAATGTTTGTAAGTAAAAAACTATTTTTGGAAAGGATGACATGTCGAGATGTAATGAGTGGGGAGACAGAAGGATAAAAGTTTCTTTATGATAGTATTAGTATTTAGAAAATAGGTTGTTTGGACCTCAAGATGTAGAATTATTTGCAACTGTAGATTGGTGCACAATCTTTATAATTTGTCAATGATTGGAATTCATTATAATGGAAACATTTTCAAGTGGCATGCTTATCAATTTGAAAATTTAATTGTTAAAAACTTTGATAAAATTGTTGGCCTATAGAAACCTTTTTGTTGTTTATTAGTGTATACTGATATCACTATGTCATTTTATTTTACAATTTGTATAATAAAATTCAATTAAAAAGGCTAACAAGACAATGTTGAAATATATGAAAAAAAAACTACAAATTATGAAAGCCTATAAAATGATATATCTCAGTGTGTTTTATATAGATTATTGAATAAGTTAGATAAGCTAGTTGATACTCTATATAGTTAATAACTATATTTACTCATATATTTAATCTATTCACTACAGAAAGAAATAAAAATAAATAAATAAAAAGAACCTTCCCTTCTTTTCATTTTTTAGAAATACTAATATTACCTAATACTTATTCCTTTCTTCTTCTTTTTTTCATTTTAATTTAGTATATTCCCCCTTCGAGAAAGGGGTAGGAATCACTTTTTTTTTTCTTAAATGATTAAATGGACATAGAATTAAATGCCTTATATATACTTGAAAGGCTTCTTAGAGGGGGATTACGTGGAGCATTTAATGGGATCTCCTAAAGTCTACCCCATAGTATTAGGCTCTAAAATAGTTTTCTAAACATGTTTTAGAACTTATCCATATGTAGCTATGCATTTTCTCCCAAAAAAATATGTTTAAAAACTTATCCAATGTCATTCTTTGAAGTTAGCAACTACCCTATTTTTTCTTATTTTGTTAAGGATATCGACAATATCATTACCATAATGCTCTTGGCGTAACACCCTAGCACTTTACTTGTCATATTTATCGAACATAAGGTTTAAGCTCAAACTAACCTCTACAGTCAATTTTCTTTCCTCATTTTATATTTAAACAAGACTGACAATATAATTTCAAAATTCAAGTTATAGATTAATTTATATTAATCATCAATAGTTATTTGGGAGTATTAGTTTAGCACAACAACATTAATGTTAACTAATAATGGTAATGTCATTCTGAAGTTCCTTTCCACACCACTAAATCCCAAGGAAAATCAATGGTAAAACAGATGAACAAGGCATTTGACCAAACATAACCCTAGACTTTATTCCTTATGGTCTCAACATGATATTGCTCTGGTTGAGGAGGAGCAGATAGGGAGCATGGTAGCAGCTGCCAAGGTGAAGTGTCCAAGCAAACAAAGTGTGAAGGCAACCAATGGTGGGATGGTTAATGTTGAAGGTGTTGTGTGCTAGTTGAAGTAAAGAGCAACTAGAAATGGCATAAGGAGAGGCAACGATGAGAAGGTGGTATGTTGTGCAGGTCGCACCTCCTATGGCACCAGCCTTGCTTCACATAGTTTTTTGTTCAAAGTATTAGATTCTGCCATCACATATACAACTGCTATTTTACATAATATTTATTTCGCTTTTAAATACCTATTTCCTATTACTTTGGGGACTAATCTTTCCCTCATGTGTTTCTATCACGATTCAATCTTGAAAATCATTCTTTATGGATATTTCAATATTTGCAATTAGAACATTTCTACCTTTGTAGTTTGCAGCTTTCTTTTGGCATATTTAGCTAGCACACTCATGCATTCTACACATCTTTTCAACCCTACAATGCCTAAGGGAAAGTTTAGGATAGTGGCAAAAAAATTGCTTCTACTTATTTTGTTTGTTCTAAAGGTTTTCAGAGAGTTGTATGTTATTGCATTATTATCGGATAGATGTAAATATATATTTATTTTTTTATACTTATTATAGTCTATTATTGAGTTAGCTTTCTAACTTATAGGGTCCTCTTATATTTCATTCTTTTTTCACTAGTGAATATGATAGAATTTTTAGTCTATGAACTAAATTTCCATATACATATACATGAGAGGTTAGGACAGAGTTGCATCTTTCCTTCCAATATATGTAAATGTTGATTTAGCCACAAATTAATAGCTTCTCAAGGGCGAGTATCAAACTTGCAACAACATATTACACAACCTTTTTAAGAACAGCGTACAGTTTTAAAATCAAAACGATGTATTTCCTTTTTAAAATGGAGTAGTAACATTCATGTTTGTGTTTCACTACAAGGGATATTTCACTCTTTTTCTCTTCTTTTTTTTCTTAAAGAAACTATCATTTTAATTTCTCCTCAAATATTTTATTCTTGGAACATAAAATCTTAATAGCAATAGCAGTACTTCACATAGAAACAAGGAATGTAAAACTTTATAGCTCGAGTAAATATATTCTAAACGGATCAACACCAAAACATATAAAATGGAATAAAACATTGTCCTTATACTCATTACATGAGATCTATTTTTACATATTGCATAATAGCTTTTGAAAGGAATCATTTTATATTTCTTTGAGCTACAAAATAGAATGTAAATATCTATAACAACATATTATTTTCTTTTCCAAAGTGAAATACATGTTTTCCTTTCTTTGCACAATAGGGAAATTTTTCTCTTTTCATAAGTAAAACATATGCTATTTATCTACAATATAGAGCACTAACTAAATAACAAGATATAACTTTGGCAAGGGAGTTCACACTCATTATGACCATAAAATACCCAAACCCCATCCAAGATGTATTTTGCACAAATTTCACAAAATCTCCAAGTAACATGTGGAGATGAAAAAGACTACTCCCAAGTATACTTAGTTCACCATTAGTCTTCAAACCTGCATATAAGACATAAAGATTTCCAAAGGACAATGGGGTTCTCACCTCCCAACCTTTGGCTAGAAAACTAGCCACCCCCAATTTAGGAGGCAACCAAGGAATCAGGTACACTCAAAACCATACCAACCAGCCACTTAAACACACAGGAAAACACAAAAGCAAAATTACACCCTCCCAAAATATTTTCACATATACATAAGGATTCCAACAAGAATCCAAATGGGGAATGGAGGGTGGACTACATTTTATATGTGGAACTCATGAAAAAACAAGAAATAACCAAATACTAAATTTATTTGCCTCCTCATACAACCCATACCTCCAAATCTTCGTATCTACCATACAATCCATACCACCAAATCACCATTTTTATCATGATATCACATATACATGGATACTCATACCCTTGAGTCTCTCCTTTTCTAAAGAGATTTAAGATCCCAATAGAGGTTCCTACCTCTCATTATCCCCAACAATGGATGCTCTTCCTAATTTGGGTGAGCTTATCCCACACAACCCCAAACCCTTTCGCAACATATACATACAAAAACACAAGAAGATACACAAAAGTTCATTTTACAACATACAATCATTTCCATCACATGAAAACATAGAGAGACATAAACAACATGAAGAGCCTACCTCAAGTCCAAGCTTCAATGAGGAAGAATCTGAGGATGAGCTCCAATCTTCTCTTCTTCCAAGCTAGTTTCTTTAAATCTCTCAAATCCAAAACCAAAGAGAAAATCTCTCTCTAAGACAAGTGAAAATCGAGATTACAAAAAAAAACTCCATAACCCATGTTTTGAATTTGTTTAGTAGGAATTCAAGTTTTGAATCCATTTAATGGGGAGGTGACATTTGTCACCCTCTCATTCACCCTCCAAGGCTCACTCTCCCATGTGTGAGACCTTGGGAACTTATCAAGGCAACTTAGAAAAGTGGGGATGGAAAGAGACTAGTCTCCATACCACTTGCCCATACCTTAATTTCATCAAAGATCATTAAAACCTCAAAAAGAGTATCCAATCTAGGCTTTGACCCAAGATTTTGGGCTCAAAAAGTACCTATCCCATAAGTACTTGCTCTAGCAGCCTTAAATCCATAAAAATACATAAAAAAACACCACTTTTCAACCCTCTAAAAGTACCAAGAAAACCAAATCCGAGTTTGTCCACTCAAGTTGACAACTCACATCCTAGTTGAATTGATATTTCAAATAAATCAATAACAAACATTCTCAAGCTCACATTACAAACAAAATGCACATTATATTATGAAACTATAGTCCTTCCAAATGGACTATAGTTTGGTTTCACTGGATAGTTCACATAGGGTTCCCAAGGTTGCGTTTGATTCCATCGGCCATGGAAAGATATACCTGCACACTCAATACACACGTTAATCCATTCAATTAAAATATATATGTATATAGCCAAAACAATTGTGATGCAGATCAACAATTGAGAAACCAAAGAGGTTTGTCAATTGTTGCAACCTTCCTTCACAAAATCAACACTTGATGCAATTTTAAATAAAAACTCTATCATAAAATATTGTATTATATTCATAAAAATACTAAAAGCCTACAAACTTAGAAAAAATATTATTACATATCTATGGAAATTGTATGTATATGTATGTATGTATGTATGTATGTATGTATGTATGTATGTATGTATGTATGTATGTATGTATGTATGTATGTATGTATGTATGTATGTATATGTATGTATGTATGTATGTATGTACGTACATATGTATGTATATGTATTATATAAGTGTTTATTAAAAAAATAGCATAGTTGAGATGGAGTGGAAAAAATTGTGAATATTGTTTAAATTTCTGGTTGCCTTCTTAATATTGTCCTTGTGAGATTTGATCATATCTATAGAGTATAAACTAGTGTCTTGTAAACTTACTAGGATCCACACAATTCAGAGGTATGACTAGCTAAACAGTCCACTCAACATTGTAAAGACTTCATTAAATTGTCAACCAAGGTTTATGAACTTGTGATGGTGCTACACTATATGTGCCTTCAAAGACCTGAGGTTACCTAGGTTATCCTATTAAAGGTATTTTAACTTGCTGGAAAATCACAGAAACGCATAACAGTGAAAGAAGTAAACTAGCGCTAATGGCTACGAGTGCCTACAACATAACCTATATATATGCATATACATATACATATATATACATGTATATATATGTATATATGTATATGTACACATACATATATATATTAATAAAATATATATACATAAATAAAAATATATATATAGAGTAGTTATGTATAAATAAAATAAACATTACTTATATAAATGAAATATAGATACATATATAAATAAAATGTATATAAAATATACATACATAAATAAAATATATATATCAATAATATATATATATACATAAAAAAATACATATATAAATAAAATATATACATATACATAAATAAAATATATATACATAAATAAAACATATATACATACATAAATAAAAATACAAAGATATATAAAAAAAATATAAATATACATATATAAATAATATATATAATAGGATTTATGATTTTTTTGATAGGGGTGATGGAGAGCATTGGTCTGTGCAGGCTACGGCCTGCATGAGGGGCCTTTCATTCTTGCATGCGCCCGATCTTGGGCTTATTTGCTTCTTGTTTTCGAGCTAGGTGTGGGGTTGGGCTTTGTCAGGTGTTCGGGTTGTGGTTTGTGGCTGCCGAACGGGGTTGGGATTGGCTTTCTGTCTCTTAGTGTTTGTAGTTTCAACTTTTCTTTTGTTGGTTTTCTTCTTCTTTGGTTTCTACAGAGTGTGCTTTCACCTATGGTTATGGCTCCAGGCGAGACTTCTGGGGAAAAATCCCCTTTGAACTTTCGTGTTGCTATTGGGGTTTCTTCCCCAAACCAAAAGACAAGAATGTTTGATAATAGTTTATTTTCCAATGATGTTGGAGATGGAGGTTTTGTGCCTACAGGAGGATCTCGAATTTCGAAGGTGAACGGTTGCCTGGAATGCTCTAAGGAGAGACCCCTTTTGGTGACTCAACCAGAATCCATTGCTGAGGACATTAAATATTTTTTGAAGCATCCCTTGCTTTGCAAATTCATGGGAATGAGGGTTTCACTTCAATTTTTGGAGTCATGGTCACAGCGGACTTGGTCTCCTGAGGGGGAAATGGACATTATGTTGTTGGCAAACAACTACTTCATGGTGGTTTTCAATTGCATGGCAGATCGAAACAAATTTTTTGAGGGTGGACCTTACTTCCACAATCAGGTTGGTCTTTTTATGAAACCTTGGCATGCAAGTTTCAATCCTTCAAAGGAACTACCAAATTGTGTTCCTGTTTGGGTGCGTCTCCCCAGATTTAGGACTATTGAGTGCTGGCATAATGATATCTTGCACAATGTGGCTGTGCTATTGGGTAAACTTGTGGGCACCTCTCAACAAATGAGGGAAAGAAAGGTAATAACTTTTGCTTGCATTTGTGTTGAATTATATATGAGTAACCCTCTTCTTGATTCCTTAGAAATTCAGATGGGTTCATATTCTTGGGTTCAACAGTTAGACTATGAAACACTACCATTTCGTTGTTGTCTTTGCCATGAATATGGCCATCTTCAGAGAAGATGCCCAAGATCTAAACCACATGAGACTCAGTCATCTCAACCCCCTCGTAACCCTCTGAGGGGTGACAAAGGAAAAGCGCCTATGTCTAGTGCAGTTGCAGGTGGTGAGGGTTTTATTCCAGCTAAATTTCGCAATAAGAATCGGGGTCAAAAGAGAACATTTAAGGAAAGACAGGAGGGAGATACCTTTAACCGATTTGAGGTTTTGGATGATCTTAGTCTATAGGAGGTGAACCCTGGTATGTTGGGAATGGACCAAAGTGTTATGGAAGAGGTTCAGGAAGACATTGTCACAGAGGACATTCAGATTCCACAGATAGAGGGGGCCTTGCAAATGGACACAGATCAGCGTTTGGGGACATCTAGGGAAACTAAGTCTATGGTTATTACGCCATTGATGGTGGGAGAAACAACTAGTCCTCCTTCAAAAATAGTTCCTGATGCAGCAAAAGGAAGCAGGGCTTCTCCTGCATTGGGTATTCTTCAGAAAGACTTGAAGAAAGGGACTATTGAGAAGCCTTCCAAGACTGGAAGAAAGAAATATTTTGAGAAAATCAAGTTGATGGGGGAGACTTTAGTGGAGTCAGGTTCTGTCAAAACTCTTGACTCCCACTTTTCTAATCCTCCAAAATGATCATTCTCTCTTGGAATGTACGGGGCTTGAACAATGGCCCTAGACAAAAAGTTGTCTGAGACTTGGTGCGAATTCACTCTCCTGATTTCCTTTTTTTATAGGAGACAAAGTTATCTATTGAAAGCATGACTAGTTTATCATCTAATTTGTGGAGTAGAGGTGGCTGCCAGTGTATTGGTGCTCATGGTACTGCTGGGGGTGTGGCTTGCCTCTGGAATCCTTTGAGGATTCGCCCTCTCTGGTGGATGTCTTCTAAATCCTCCATGTCTTTGATCGCTACAAGCATTGAGATTGGGGAAACTATCCTCCTCTCCAACATTTATGCTCCTACTGACTTTTTGGGTAAGCAATATTTATGGTATCATTTAAGGTTTATCCGAAGTATGGTGCCTTATCACCCTTGGATTATGGCTGGAGATTTCAATGCCATTACTGAGTTGGCTGAGAAACAGGGTGGTCTATAGCAAGATTGGAACCTTCTACTTTCTTGCTTCATGATAACATATCGGCTTTGAACCTGGTGGATATCAAGCCTAGAAATGGATAGTTTACCTAGAACAATCGGAGAATCGGGGAGAAGAGCATTGCAAAAAGACTTGATCGCTTTTTTGTTTCTTATTTTTGGGTTGGTGGTGGTTGGTCTACTTGTTCAGAGATTTTGGATTGGCAAGGTTCGGATCACTGGCCTATTAAGTTAGTGGTGTCCTCTGCTCGGGTGGCCCGATCTCCTTTCAAGTTCCAACTTATGTGGTTGCGTGATCCCTCTTTACAGGACTATGTTGCTCACTGGTGGAGGATTGGTAGACCCGCCTATGGCACAGCTATGTATACTTTTGCCAAGTTATTGCAATATATTAAATACCAGCTTAAGTATTGGAATCACCAATGTTTTGGGAACATTTTTCATGACAAAGCTATTGCTCAATCTAAGTTAGATAATATAACCAAGGAAATCAGGGAGAATGGTTTGTCAGAAGCCTTGCTTCAGGAAGAGGCTATGGCCTTAAAAATCCTAGAAGAATGTGAAATGCATGAGGAAATTTACTGGAAACAGAAAGCTCGTGTGGAGTGGCTTCAAGAGGGGGATAAAAATACCGCCTTCTTCTTCAATTCGGTGAAGGCGAGGAGGCATGGTAATTCTATTCCAGTGCTTGTGAATGATAGGGGAGAACAACTTTCCTCCTTACATGAGATATCTAGAGAGGCAATGCAGTATTTTACTTCTCTTTTTAGGGAGGACACTTAGGAGGGTTCTGCTGAGGAAGTTCAGGTTCTTTCTTGCATCCCCCAACTTGTGACTAGATAAATGAATGATAATCTTATATGTTATATTTCTCTGGAGGAGTTGGAGGAGATTGTTTTCCATATGAAGAAAGGGAAAGCTCCGAGTCTCGACGGGTTTCTGATTGAATTCTTTCAAGAATTTTTGGATATTATTAAGGTTGATTTATTAGAGGTGGTCCAAGAATCTCAAAGGAATAAACAGATGCTTCATGAATTGAACTCCACTTTTCTTTCCCTCATCCCAAAACATGATGGGGCAGATCGGTTAAGCCAATTTCATCCCATTGCCCTTTGTAATGTGATTTATAAGATTATCTCTAAGGTGATTGTTGAAAGGTTGAAGAAATGGCTTAAATGGCTTATCTTTGAGGAGCAGGGTGGCTTTGTGGCTGACCAAAAAATTCTGGATGGAGTTGTTATTGCTACGGAGACTATCCACTCTATGGCTACGTCAAAAGCTAAGGCAATGTTTATCAAGCTTGATATGGCTAAGGCTTATGATAGAGTTTGATGGTCCTTTCTTCGAAATATTCTTGGGGCCTTTGGATTTGCTGAGGACTGGATTCAGTGGGTTATGTGTTGCGTAACTTCTACCTCCTTCTCTATTTTAATCAATGGGGAGCACACTAAGCTTTTTGGAGCATCTCGTGGTCTTCGGAAAGGGGACCCTCTTTCCCCTTATCTCTTTCTTCTTATTGCTGAAGGGTTGGGGAGATTGTTGAAAAGTAATGTTGAGTCAGGGGTTATCTAGGGGTGGAGGTGGGGCAATGAGCTGCCTCATTAGTCACACCTACAATTTGTGGATGATACTACCATGATGGGTATGGCTACAATCAGGGAGGCTACTAATCTGTGTAAGGCTTTGGATGTTTATCTCACTGCTTTTGGTCAATTAATTAATGAGGATAAGTCCTCCATCTTATTTTTTAATACTCCTAGACCTATTCAACAAAGAATTTCTCTTATTATGAGGTTTCAGATAGGCTCTCTTCCTTTGACTTATCTGGGTATTCCAATCTCTTCTGGTAAGCTCTCTAGAGATTCTTAGCAGTATATTCTAGACAAATTTCAAGCGAAGGTTAATTACTGGACTCATAGATGGCTTTCCTTTGCTGGGCATGTTCAGTTGCTTAAATCTATGGTTCAGGCTCTTCCCTTGTATAGATGTATGCTTTAGGTGGCTACGATGGGCTTTGTTAAGGAATTGGATTCCTTGTCAAGGCAGTTTTTATGGGCCAGAAACTTGTCTTCTTCTAAATAGAACCTAGTCAGATGGGATATTGTGTGCTCTCCAAAATAGTTGGGTGGTCTAGGTTTGAGGCAATTTACTTTATCTGGGATGGCATTGGCTGCAAAACTTTATTGGAGATGGTGTGTGGAGCAAGATCAGCTATGGGCTATAATTCTACTTCATAAGTATCTTCCTGGGATCCCAAAGGAGGAGGTTCCTCGCTATCCTCTGGTGGGAAGTGGATCAGTGATTTGGGGGACTCTCAAGAAAGGGGCTACTTTGATTAAGGAGGGATTATTTTGGATATGTAAGAAGGGAACAGACGCTCTCTTTTGGTCAGACTCTTGGGATGGTTTTCCTCCCATTATATCTCAGTTTCCTAATTTATTGGCTCTCTGCCAACGCTTCCTTGAGGCTAGTTGGTCAAGGGTGATTGATTTTAAATCTTTTCACCCTTGTGGTCAGTTGGAGGTTGCTAGCTGGAAGTCCCCGCATGAGTGGCCGGTGGTAGGTTTGGAGGAAGATTGTGCTAAGCTTCATAGTATTTTATCAATTAGACACTGTAGCTCCCTCAAGGACAAGGATGTTCTTGCTTGGCGCCCAAATCCTAAAGGCATTTTTTCTATGGCTAGTGGATATCAAGAATTGATGGCCTGCAAGTTGAATGGAGAAGAGGTCCATTGGTGGAAGTATGTGTGGAATAAGTTCTCTTGGCCAAAATGTAACTGCTTTGTGTGGACTTTGGCTTGGAATTAGTGTTTGACTTGGGACAATATTCAGAAGCGTGGATTTCATGGACCTTCCTTATGTGTTTTGTGTGGTGCTGGTGAGGAGGACTCTTCACATTTGTTCTTCAGATGTACTTTCTCCTTGCAGCTTTGGCACCTTTGGTGGGGTGTTTGGAAACACCCTTGTGTTCATGCATCATCCCTGGTGGAATTCTGGAGAAGTTTGGGTAAGCCCCCTACTTTGACTCCTTTTCTTCAGATTGTTTGGTACATTGGACCTACCTTTATTCTCTGGTAGATTTGGCTGGAGCAAAATCGTAGGATTTTCTAAGGGGAAAGGTTAGGAATCCAACAAGTTTGGCATAGAATTTTGGGAATGATCCAAGAGACTGTGGAAGCTAAATGTGAGGTGATGTTCCCGCTTGATAGAGGGGATGCTGAAATTACTGACAGAATGGGTCTACAAGGTTTGTCTCCTGCCTCTGCTTGTGTCAGAAGGGGTAGACATGCGAAAAAGAAAGTTCAAAGGATGGGTAGATGGATGCCTCCTCCTGAGGATATCTTAAAGATCAACACAGATGGCTCTTCCCGAGGTAATCCTGGACCAGTTGGGATTGGCAGCGTGGGTAGAGACTGTTTAGGTGAAGTTGTGTTCTTCTTTTCTATTTATAAAGGTTGGAAGGCTAATAATTTTATGGAGGGATTAGCGATTGTCTATGCTCTGGAGCGTGCTTATGCTCTAGGTTGGCGTAAGGTTATTTGTGAATCTGACTCTCAGGTTATTGTGAATTTGTTGATTGAACGTAAGGTGAAGGATGTTAATTGGCAGTTGGCTCTGGTTGTTCAACAGATTTTGCAAATTAGTTCTAGGATGGAGATAGTGTCCTTTGTCCACATTCCACGTGAGTGGAATAGGGCTGCTGATTGTTTGGCGAAGTGGACTTCAGATCATGTTGATGTTTGGAGGGTTGAGGAATGGAGACATCTTCCCCGGGATTATTGTCTGGATTTGAGGAGGATCTTGACCAAGGATATGGATGGTTGTGGAGTTGGTTGACTGGTGCTCTTGTTCTTCTATTGTTCTTCTACTTTGCTCTTGGAGCTTTTGTTCTGAGATTTGCTTGTAATCTTCTTTTATGAGTTTCAATAAAGTTTTTACCCCTCTCTTTCAATATATATATATATATATATATATATACAATATAATAATAATATACAAGTATATATTATCTATAACTATTATAATAATACCATATAATAATATATTATATTGATATTATTATTATAATACATAAGAGAATATTCTAATAATAATTACTATTAATTAAACAAGAAGAGTTGAAGGGGGAAGCGTCATCAGGAGGGGCAATCACCACTAAGCGTGTCGGTAGTAGGGTGGAAGCCAAGCACAAGGAGGGATTTGAAGCAGAGATCGACATCACAGGAGTGATTATTTTTATATTTATATTATATATGCATATGTATATTTTATTTATATATATGTATACATATACATGTATATGTATATACGTATATATGTATATATATTTTATTTATATATGTACTTTTATGTATGTATATATATTTTATATTTATATGTATTTTATTTATGTATATATATTTTATTTATATATATGTATTTTATTTATGTATATACATTTTATTTATATATATGTATTTTACTTGTTTATGTATATATATTTTATTTATATATATGTATTTTATTTATGTATATACATTTTATTTATATATATATGTATTTTACTTATTTATGTATATATATTTTATTTATATATGTATATTTATAATTTATTTATGTATATGTTCTATTTATGTATATATATTTTATTTATGTATATGCATATATTTTATTTATATATATGTATTTTATTTATTATGTATATGTATTTTATTTAGGTGTATTTATATATTTTACTTTTATATATATGTTTTTTATTTATGTATATATATTTTATTTATTTATATCTTATTTATATTTTTGTATATACATATTATTTATATATGTATATGCATATAGATACATATATACATGTATATGTATACACACACACACATATATATATGTATGTATATGTATATAATTCTTTCAATTTATTTACAATTATACAACAATTAGAAAATTTAACGAACAAATATATTTTATTTAATGCAAACAAGATACTCACCTACTAGTATTATCATTGTAATTCACCATACTATTGTTTAGCTCCCAATAGCTAACAAAAATTAAGATCGACACCAATAGCAAACAAAGACATGAGCAAATTAGCAAAAAGAAAGCTCCTATCTCATGTCTATTTTTATTGGCCAATTATTGAAAATAACTCCAAAAATTAGTACGAAGAACGTTAACGTTGAGTTAAAAAAAGATTGACAAAACTCCATATTAGTTTTTACAAACTCTATTGCCTCAACTTTCTTATCATTATCAACACCTGAAGTTGAATGCTCGACTATAATGTGATTCTCATGAGTTCTTTGTAAAGCTATATTTGAATGCTTCTCGGAATTCAACTGGTTTGATTTCTCTGATCTCCTCGTAATGCTTTTACCTTTTGCTAGCCCATCTTATTCACAACTCTGCGACTCTTCAATTATTTGAATATCTTCAACATTTTTTTGTGACGCCATTGAAGGGTCCAACAAAACATTGAAGTAAAAATGCACTCAATAACATGTTAAAATGTTGAATAATGCACTTAGTAGCAAGTTTACATGTAGCCTGCATGTATTTTTGGTGTTAACCCATTTGATTATTTATCTACGTATATTTCAATTGTTTCTCTCTCTTTATATATATTATTTATATTTATGTGTATATTTTATTTATATATTGATTTTAATATATATATATATATATATATTATAATTTTAATATATAATTAGTGGGTGGTTGGGTGGGTGGCTTTCCAGAATTGGAGGTGTTGAAAGCCAGAATAAAAAACGTAGTTTAATGGCAGTTATTCTCTCATTTGGGAAGCTAAAGGGATGGTGTGTGGGCACCCTCATCATGGATTGGCTTGAAAACTGATGTTGGAATATTAGACAGAGTTAAGTTGGTCTTCACATACTTCCAGAACAATTGATATAGTGGGTGGGCAGCTCTTTACAAATGTTATTCTAGAAAGCCAATCCTCGATGAAATATAAATCCAAATTGGAACAACATATGCGGTCAGGGGGTGCTAATAGTGCAACTCGAGTTTGCTTTCCACAATCATTGGTGTGGAAAGCATCCTTATCATCTCAAAATTTCATAGTGAGGCCTTTCAACTTTGAGTATTCTTCCTATGCATAAAGTTTAGCTACGACTTGGCAAGAGGATGATTTGAATTTGAATTGGGGTGGTAGGATTTACTTGAACGACTATGGTGAGATGGTTTCCATGTCATTGTGGTGATGACATTCATGTTTTGGCTGGTTGCCACATCATTGTGGTGATGGAAATCCAACTGTTCGGGTGACATGGCCTTTCAGTACATCTAGCCACCTCACTCATAATTACATGGAGTTGGCATTCATGATAGGCCTAATGTGAGAAGTATGTTGTAATCATTATTATTATTACATTTTAGCCTATATAATTTATCCATGGTTAAGGGTCGAGCAGATAAACTTAGTGAGTCTTCTATTGAGTGATCCAAGGAAGCCTTTGAGTGTAGACAAATGATACTAAGTTTAGTGGAGAGTAAATAACAACCATCGCACATCAACAAGGTATTCATAGCAAGGACATTTAGATTAGTTTGAATTTCAAAATGATGGCGTGGTAAGTTTTAGAGCAAAGGTTATTTCACACGCATATGCAGATTAATTTCGCATTTAGGCTGGCATTAAAGCATATTTTTCTCATCTCATGGAAAAGCTATCAAATTTCATTGTGTGGTTATCAACAAACACCATTATATGCAATGGAATGGACACTCTGATTCGATTAACGAGCAAGGTTCACCAAATGGCTTTCCTTGGTGACGTAACAAACTAGAGGCTCAAATGTATTATGCCAGAGGCATATTTTTGTTAGTTGGTGAGGTGAAAATGATTCTTGGTAAGGCTTTCTTGGTTGAAGGTGAATTTTATCATGTGGACACAAATATTGTTTTGATGTTTCTTGCAATTCTTCTAGATATAAATTTTTCAAAAGCAATGGCGGATGGTATCACCTGAAAAATTATTCAAGATAGATTTTTTGGGGGGCCTACAGGAAACCCTTGCGGATACAACTTTGGGGGTTGGGATCCCTCAGCCTCGAGATATGAATGCACTAGCAATACCGGGGGAAGTGTGATAGAAACAAGGTTGGATTGAGTCAATCACTGGCTCAATGCTCTGGGTCTCCAACTGGTAACCCTTGGTGTTTCTCTCCACCATTCAACCTATAGGTCCTAAAAGTTATTAGGCACCCCTGGTCCTCCCTGCCAACCCTGCTATCAAGTTTCAAATCAGTCACAATGCCTTAACCAAGCATTCTTGGTGCTTTCCCTCTCATGCAATTTCTAGCCCTCAATACCCTTAAAGACTAGCTCAACTCCAAAATACCTCCAAATCTTGTTGCAGGGGTGTGAAAAGATTCCATGGCTTCCAAAATCATTTGACTAAAGCTCCTGATCAACCTCCATTCACAAACTCTCCATCTCTTTCAAGAAAATGCTTTTCTTGGGTTTGAAAGGCTAGTAGCCTTAAGCCACAATTAGGTCTTTGAAACAGAGTCAAAATGCAATTTTGATCTAAACCCACCAAAGTACCTATACTCTTTGCTTAGGGAATGTCTTTCACATGCTTAGACCTTCAAGATTTCTAGGGTTTCAACACTGTACAGGCCGTACTCCATCCAAATGCAAAAGGAGCCAAGAACACTAGGGTTTCAAAACTATTCAGAACTAGTTTAGGACTGGTGAAAAGTTCTTCATGAAAATGGATTGTTAAAGGCTCTTCCTTGTCACCATGTAGAGCCAAGACACTCCCCTAAATCCTCAAAAAATAATTTCTTAAAAAACTTCAATCCCCTGCAAGTTATTCATGCTGTCCTTAAGCCTTTCCTAGCCGGGTTCTCACTGTCTCGCCTAGGAAAAGTCCTTCAACCTGCTTGCATGACTCACAAAGACTTATATTTACAATATATACAAAAAGGGAGTTTTTCCTTGTTTCCACAACGTCCATACTTCCTAGTACGGATAGGAAACAAAACTAAAACTCCATTTTCTGAACTTTACCAGTCAAAAACAAATCAAAGAAAAGACACTGAATTTACAAGAAAAGAAGAAAATGATGGGAACACTGTCTATAATGACACAACACAACTTCAAAATGGATTATTTACATTCCTATAAACAACAAAAAAATGCTGATTTAATTCATCCAATCTGCTGCTTAGGACGCAAGAACATAAAACTGCATTTTTTCACCAAAAATTACTATTTTTTTTTTATTCACCAAAACAGCCAACTCACAAAAGCCTTTTTCCACCTTCCAAAGTTGTGAGTTTACATTCCCCAAGAAAAGAATCAGTTAGGTTAATTTTAGCAAGCCTAAGAATAGAAAAAATCATGTTGTTTGAAAACACAGTGTGCTTTTCAATTCTTGCTAAAACTTAGGAAACCAACCATAAAAATGATTCCTAGCTTATTCAAAATTTATCCTAAGCACCAAAAAGGTCCTCAACACATCCTAAAAGGTATTTGAAACCTTGCACAACAAAAACAAATAGATTTAAAAACAACACTTCAAAATTTGCTTTTTTTTTTGGTAGGTGCTCCTGCACCAAAGTGGTTAAATACCACCCTTTCATCTTGGACCTGAAGGGAATGGAGTTGATGGAGCAAAGAAGGTTGGCGTTGGCTGGTGTGGGTTTCTTGTAGAAAATTTTGCAACTCATCTCAATGCAAGACTTTAGTTGGATTCCCAAGTTTAGGGAATTTACAGAGGACACATCGTTTCATGTGATTTAGCAATGTAATGGGTCTGATTTAGTTGGTGAAGGTATATTTCTAGTGTTCGATATTGGATTCGATTAGTCTTTGTTTTTTTATTCGCTCTCCTACAATATAACACATAGTGACTACAATTAGTCAGTCATATGGTTAATGTATAGTTATTTGGTCACATTAGCCCTACATGGCTAGTTTGATAGTAGTCGGGTGGTGATGGTGTAGTAGTGTTTTGGTAATTGGACCTCTTAGCAATCCTTGTAACGCCCCGCCATAGAACCCCAAAGGACAACACAACCATACAACAATAATGGAACAATTTTTTTTAAAAGCACAATAACATGGAATGTAAACTATATCTATACATAACATATAAGCTAAGCTTTTTCCTCTAAGGTTCCATGACTGCATTACTAACAAAGCTATTAACATGACCTAAACATGCATCATGGATTAACTAACAACAAGAGTTCATTTTTAATCCAACGCATTAAATAAATAAACAACATACATTTCCATAATAGGACATCGAATAAATAACCATCAAAGATCATACATAAAGAACCAAAAAGAATATATAAAAATTCCCTTCCATGAGGGTACATCATTACATTGTTACAAGCTTACATCAATGCTTCCCTGAATACAATGGGAAGAATACATCAATATTACATTACATGATACAAATGATATACAAGTTCAATACATATCATAAGCAACTGTCTCCTCGAATTGATATAAAATCAAGAATCTGCTACACAAGGAACAACCTCCATGCACTCTAACAATAGCAAGGGAAACCCAATGGAGGAAAAAGCACAATCCACCCAACCATGTGGAACCCTAAAGTCCACCCCTCATGCTAGGAGATAACAATAAGATCCCACCACAAAATAGTTAAGAAGACAGAAGGCTAACACAAAAATACCATACATGGCTCCAACATAACAAAGTACAACATAACATCACATAACACATACATTGCTTCCAATAATGAATTCACTTCTAGAGGCACACTCACACATCAAAATGGGAACACATAACTAGGGAATGCTAGCTCGCAATAGGGAGGAGTGTCATCTCATAGCTTGCTATGGGTTACCCTAGCAGATCTTCCTAGGCCCTGACCCCCATCCTGGGTTACCCTAGCAGCCTCTACCGATCCTCGACCCCCATACAAACTCATGTGGAATCAACATACCTTTCATGAGGACAAGGCAGTTGATCTTGCCATTCTAGGCCTTCTCATCTCGTCTCAAGCCTAAATGAGCACTTGAGCCATGAGTGAGGCATATCCTTATCTTGATTAATGTGAAAACTACCTAACCCCCTAATTCATTAATTAGGTTATCACTGGATTAAGAAACTCCCAATAGGTTACCTTAGTCAACCCCTTTGGGTTCCAACCCCCATTAAGAGCCACTCCCCCTACTTGCAACTAGTAAACCCTACAATCAAGCAAGGCATTTACATCTTGCATACTCATGACATTTTCACATGAATCCAACAAATCAAGGCATTAACCATCTCGCTCACATATCAAAATCACAAGAAAGTATAAACAATGCAAGGCATAGTCCCTCTGCACACATCTCAACATATAACCAATCCCTTCCAAGATGAACAATCATAGAATCCACATATGAGTTATTTCAAAATGAAACAATCATAAAATCCACATACAAGATACTTTTCCCCACGCCTCTGGAAGACTACCAATAACCACTTTACACAACTGACTTCTACTTTTGAACTTGATAACCCAAATCACTCCATTACCTGACATCGACAGAACATTTATCACAAGCAACCAATCCCACAATCACCACATAATACATTGTTTTCACAATCACATTTGTTCTCAAGGACTAAAGTCATGGTAAATTTATAACTCAACCAAAATAATTATAAAAGGAATCTAACCCTAATTCATCTTAATATAAGTAAGTCAACTTTCTTTCGCTATTTCTTTTTTATAACTATGATACACATACATGTAAACATAAATATTCATATATATATATATGGATATATACATATACATATTTCAATATACATATATATACAAATATATATACATATATATATACACATATTATATTCACAATACTGTTTAAAATATAATGCTTCTTTTTTTTCTAACAAGACAATAAATATATATTCTCACATATTAAAATAAAAACATACACATACATATATATATATAACTAAAAGTTGAATTAAACACATATGAATTTCCTTCACATAACACATAAAACAATTTATCAAATACATCATTTTAGGCATCGGATACCCCAAATCATAGGTAAACAAATTTGATTGGCAATCATTTCTTATTACATCGAAATATATGGGAACCAAATAAGAAATATTATTCAACGTTGAATACCAAAGCTTGGACAAACGTGTCTATTACTAAGTGGTCCTATGAAGTACGTGTTGACAACGATTTTACTTGCAGCAAACAGGGCAACTAAATTCTTCACAGACAAATTGCAAAGAGCCTATCCTTCTTGAAAGATATGAAACAAAGACAATCTAAAAGGGGATTCTGCTTTAATAGGAAAAGATTGGCTTCAGTTCAATCCCAAGTCTTCGATAACCAGGTCATGATTGCACTAGGGTTGCTCTCAGGTATGATGTGATATTGTTGTTAATCTCAAAGGGACTATGGTTGTATATATTTTAGGCACTAAATTTTCAATTGGATCATAAAGACAAGTATCATGAAATCGAAAGATTTACAATAATATTCCATGAACATCACAAATTCTTTGTTATCACTTAACTAGATTTAGCATTAAACATTCAACAATTTAATAGAAAACGAAAAAAAATCAATAAAATTCCATCCATTCATTTAATTTTGGAAAATTTTCAAGAATTTAAACATCTACTCTAAAATAAAGCATAAAAATACTGAAAATTAAAAGTTTTTCCCAGTTATTCTTCATGCATGCCCCAAAGAATCAACTAAAACAGAGCAAACCGCTTTATACTTCACCAGATTGCTTCACAATTTATTTTCAAAACAAAAAACTAATAAAATCTCCAGAATCCCAAAAAGCATTCCATGCAATTTTATTTTTAGAAAATAATTAATTTTGCAGCAACATGCAATCAGTAATTGTCATGCAATAAATTAGAAGAAAACTGACTTATTAATTATCACATTATTTTATTTCTATTTATTATTGTTTATTAATTGCAGCTTTCCATTATAATATTTTATTTAATATTGTAATATTTTGCCACATTTCTAATTTATTATAATCCCATAATAAATACATTTATATTTAGTTATAAAAATACTTTTAAACTTAATAATTTAATTTAATGAATTAATCAATCAAGGACAACTTATATAACTACTTATCAACATGTTTTATTTAATGATTTATTTAATTCATCAATTAATCAAACAACATTTAACAACTTAAACTAACCAACCCAAAACAACATTTATCAAACATCATGAAAAGGTGAATCATGGAGGGGCACTACAGTCCTAAATTGTGAATCAAATGCCAAATGGGCAATATTGTAACCTTTTTTTGAAAAATTAATATAAAAATCATGCTTACGTATCAAAAAAATTAATATATAATTAATTAAAAATAATTACAATTAATTACAATATATATTTATTAATTTTTATATATAATTAATTACAATTCTACAACAGTTAGAAAATCTAACAAACAAATATACTCTATAAGACTATCTAATGCAAACAAGATACTCACCTACTAGCATTATCATTGTAATTCACCATACTATTGTTTATCTCCCAATAGATGACAAACATTAAGATCGACCCCAATAGCAAACAAAGACACAAGAAAATTAACGAAAAGAGAGCTCCTATCTCATGACTATTTTTCTTTGGCCAATTATTGGAAATAACTCCAAACATCAGTATGAATAACATTAGCATTGAGTTAAACAATATATTCATAAAACTCTATATCAGCTTTTACAAACTCTATTGCCTCGACTTTCTTATCATTATCAATCCTTGAAGTTGAATAATCGACTGCAATTTGATTATCATGATTTTTTTTGTAAAGATTTGTTTGAAACCTTCTCAAAATTTAGTCGGTTTGATTTCTTAATGCTTTTATATTTTGCTAGCCCATCTTCCTCACAACTCCACGACCCTTCAATTATTGGAATCTCTTCAACATTTTTTTGTGATGCCATTGAAGAGTTCAATAAAATGTTGAAGTAAAAAATGCTCAACATCATAATGCATTAAACTGTTGAGGAAATATCGTGCTCATTAGCAAGTTCACGCATAGCTTGCATGCATTTTAGGTAGCCTATCTATTATTTATCTATGCACATTTCAACTATTTATATATACATTATTTATAAATGTATATATATTTTATTTATATATTAATTTTATTTATTTATTTGTGTATGTATGTATAATTTATTTATTTATTTTTATATATTTTATTTATATATGTATTTTTATGTATGTGTGTATATAAGAGGGATAAATGCTCTTGACCCAGAGCTATGAACTGGTGAGGTCATAAATGGGGGACCTCATCCCTAATATAAATTCTCAACAATTACACCCTAGCGGGGTTTGAAACTTGATGGCAAGAATAACAACACAACTTAACCATCACACCATGCCACTATTGGACATATATATATATATGAAACATAGTTGATATAATTCCTTTTGTCAGTAATAAAAATTAGTATCACGTCAAGTTGCATGTTAAAATACAAATCTCTCTCAAAAACCCAAAGTTTAGTTTCTGCTATATGTTTAGAATTAAGGAATATAGTGAAGATACAATAAGAAGTTTATGGACTGAATTGAATGTGAAGTTGATATGTGCCTATTTTCATCATTGAGATTTAACAACATTTTATATTTTGAAATTTTTAAAAACAACAAATTATAGGATTGGGTCTCATCTTAGTCTATTTAATATAGATTGGGTCTTTCAGCGGAAGAGATTGAACAAATGTAAGGAGGTAATTCCAATAGGGATTAGAACCCTCCACCTTAGGGAGTAGTGGATTTCTAAGAAAAATAATAGTTGTGTGTTTTTCATTGAAATTATTATTATTGAACCACATGTCACTCAAGCGCATTACTGACCAAGTCTTTTCTATGCCTTTTCTACACTCTTTCGCTAGTCGTCCACGTGGAAAAATTTGTGTTTTGGTGCTTTCCATCGAGATCCACATACTCATATCCACCAACAAGTGGTAGCTCGACATGTAGGTGGATTTTTTTTTGTTTTGACTTGCACAATGCATCTCAAGGGTCATGGGTTTGATTTAGAACCCCACCCAAAATTTGAGGCAATGGATGAAGCACAAGCTATAGTGTCTTGCAAGTAGAAGGTGCTTTCCCTTATAAGCCAATGCCTCCAGGACTTTTGCCTAGGTTTTACAATGTCGGGATGTGAAATAGTTTTTGCAAGGCAAAAAGTGTTTTGGGCTTGAAGGTGCATTTTCCTCTATTTTAAAATTTGTTAGTTGCGACCCTAAATTCAAGCATACACAACACAAGATCATGAGTTCGAAACTGTAAACTTCAAATATTGTACAAATGCATGCTTTCAAAAGAATAAATAATCTTTATAGGAATTTTTTTTAAAAAAAAGCTATAAATGTTGAAATTACAAATGTTATTTTTGTACACTTTCCAAACCAAGATCCAAAAGGTAAGGTAGAGCTTTACTTGCTTGAAGAATGTCGCAAGGTTGAGTCCAACCAAGGGCAAAGACTAAATTTGGTTTGTTCAAACTTTTGCATTTGGTCAATGTTACGAGCTTAGCTATGTTCAAATCAAGTCATAACTTTGCTTTCATTTTCTACGATAGCTTCGTGCTAGAAAATATTCTAGTGAGCGTAATTCCTTAACCAATATTCTTTAGCACATTTGACCAATATATTCTTTATGGGTCTTGGTGGAAAGTGTGAAAGTAGGATTCAGTGCCATGCAAAGAGCTAATGCAAGAGCACAATGGAAGCATCGAAAGGATCCAAACATTGATGTGCATGACTAACATGTGATCCATGTTAATAAATTTTAAAGAATAATGATAAATAAATTGGCACTATAACATGACCATTGTTCTACCCAATAAGTTTTACCATGTTTCACCCATATGTGAATAATTTAAGAAGCCAACACTTAGCAAAAAAATATTTCTTCTCTAACTCAATAACAATATGCACATTTCAAATAACCTTATTCCAAACTTTCCCATTGCATTACAATGAAATAAATTATAAAAAACACAAGTAATGATTTTATATTACATAATTTCATGATAATATTTCATATTTACAATTTCCATAGAGATGGATACATTTAAATATGTGTGTATCTTCTAAGAGCTTACTGAAATAAAGATACGAATGGTCTAGATGTCCCAACATTGGTGCATACATTATATATTTCCCCATTCCATGGAGCATACATTCTAGTTGTTCCCAATACTAGCACATACATCCTCAAATATTGGCCACCAATTGTATGAGGGAGAGCATCAATCAAGCGCTTTTTGACAATCGCGGACATACTGTGGTCCCTCAAACATCTACCTAACTGCTAAGATGACCCTACCCTTCGACGAAGAGATTGGTTTGGTAACAACATAATACTAGCCTTCCTAGAGCATGGTGTTGTGTCCTACATAACTAGAGCTTCCATATAGTGGCTACAAACTGCATGTATGACAATCCCTGCCTAGTATGAAAAATTTGATCATAGTGAATTGATAGTGTAAATAGTGGCTAATTACACTACTTTGGCCAAAGTATTCATCACCCATAATTTAGAGAGGATGTCACATGCTCACCCACCTTTCTAGATCAATTTGGTTTATGACCATTCATACTCTTACACATATTCTAAAAAGAAAGTGATGACATAACAACTTGACTAACTAGGTTACACCCTTTCCCATAGATTATTCTAACCCCATGAATAACCAAGTTATCCACATGGATAAACATAGCATCACAACATTAAGTGACTCCATTTCAAAAAGTATGATCTCATCAATAAATGACTTCAATTCAAAAGTAGGATATCAACAATGACCTCAATCAAAAGTATAATCTCATCAATAAATGATCAATCAGATCATATAGGTTAATCCCAACATATTTTCTTCATTCAATAATCAAGAAAACAACCCAACCAAAAAGGTTATTCCCAACTTAGGGTTTCAATAAAAGTGATCATAAACAAATCATAAAACCTCTCTTTCAATATACCTCAAATATTCACATGTCTACAAAGTTCGCTACATTTGTATATAATCTGGAGGACTTTAGCTTGAGAAGAGTTTTTACTTCTACTCTTATAAGTCCTCTTCTCAATACGACTTTTGGTTGTCAGAACGTGAGTCCTCATCTTGAATTCTGTGAATAGGAATAAAATCTTAATCAAAAAATAAGAAAGTAGCTTAATCAGAAAATACATTTTTCAATCCTAATATATATATAGTAAGAGAGGGGGAGAAACCACGTTTAAGGCTCCAGGTCATAAAGAGCCAAGAGCCGAAGGCTACCCTAACTTACCTCACTCTAAAGGGGTGTTTCAAAATGAGGGATGAGAATGATGAGGACTGTAAGGTCCTTCGATCACTCTGCAAACCCAGAACTCATAATGGAGCTAGGCAAGCCAATTTTTAGGTTCAACGTTGTACCTTAGGTAGCTCTCTGCTTGAGGATGAAAGCACGGTTCTAGGACAAAGCGGTGCGCTAGCGTCTCTCAAGTGTGTTGGCATCCATAGGACCAAAGGACCAAAAAATATAATGGGAACTTCCAGAAAATGAGCTGACAACCTAGCTAATGGTTTAAAAATAGATTGTTCACCAGCTAGCTCCAAATGCATGTCCACCTACACACAAGAAGGAGGAAAATTGTCGAGGGGCTATATAGGGCTTTGCCTCAGTTAGACCCTCGTTTTAGTGTTTCCACCTCCACTGACAACCAAGATAGCAATTGTAGAGAAAAGTATGATAAAGGAGGAAAGAAATTAAAGAACACAATAAACACTACAAAACAATAATGTGCTACTCAACCAAATTGTAGAGGAGAAGAGTGAAAAAGCTTACCAACTCCACCAAGAGCTCACTAGCTAACGAAGGAGAAAAAGAGAGGACTCAAGCCCCTGCTGCAATGGTGTTATTCCACACTTTCTCTACGAAGTTGATGGAGTGTTGTTGCTCTTGCTATGGAGTGCCACAGTGTTGCTTGAGAGTGATGGATGCTAAGAGAATGCTTAAGAATGCTAAGAGATATTGCTAGAGCTTCTGGAGAATATGTGAAGAGATGTATTGAATGATTAGAGGATGAAATGAAAGAATGAAGAGTGTTTTTGAAGGTTTGATGAGAAAAACGACCATATTCGGGTTGATTGGTCGAAGAGGGGCATTACAAGTCGACCCCAATGGGAAGTGTAATGCCCCTGCAGCTTCAGATGCAGGAATCCACCAAGGATGTAAGCACGCCGCGTGGACATTTACGCACTGTGTGAGCATCCCCAACAATTATTCTTTTGCTGATGCACAAAACAAAATCCAAGTAGAACAAAGGCAGTGGGTTGATGTGGAATTTTTCCTTCGGATTTGGTTTTCTAAGGTGAGGAAGTGCAAAAGGGGAATTTGTGTAAGGGGTGCAAATTCACTCCTATACATTTTTCCCCCACTATAGCAAGCAATAATACTGATGAGTGCTTCGGTAAAGTAGATCAAGAAGGTAGTAGAGTTAGAAATGTATACCTAAACCATCAAGGAGGCAGATAATGATCTAGTGAATTGGAGAGTGCAAGGTAGGCAAAGGACTTCATAGCCTCACAAAACTGTGAAGTTGAAGAATGAAAGTGTCTTATAGGCCCGCAGACCTGCAAGGAGGCAACCCCCAAGATCTCACATGAAGGAAGCCCTGAGAAGTAAGCACCTCACAGACCTACAAACCTGCAAGGAAGGTGTCCTTCAAGATCTCTCATGTGAAGGATACCTCAAAAAGTGCCTTACAGACCCACATACCTACAAGGAAGCATCCCCCAAGATCTCTCACATGGAGGAAGCTGAGAAAGTTCCCTACAGACCTATAGACATGCAAGGAAGTGTCCCCCAAGATCTCTCACATGGAGGAAGCTGAGAAAGTTCCCTACAGACCCACAAACCTGTAGGGAGGTATCCCCTAAGATCTCTCACATTGAGGAAACCAAAATAAAGTGTCCTACATACCCGCAAACTAGCAAAGGGCCATCGAACAACTTTTTCCCAAGTGCTGCACCAATTGGATTTCGTAACCAAGCTTGACAGAGTTCTCACCAAACTTCAAGCCACACCATATGATTTCATCCTCCTCCCTAGAGACCCTGATCCTCCTCTTGTTCAAGGCCTTCGAAAGTAGCAGCCTAGCTTCTTAAGGCATTTGAAAATCGTCAACTTTGCCAGGCGGGAACCCCACCCAACCCATTGGCACCAACTACCACATAGTTGGCCACATCCTCAACCCAACAACACTTGTCAAGCACCCCCACTAGAGGCACACGTCTATCTTAAGAGACAAGCTAGAAGTTTGTTGTTTTTCCATTCCCAATTCTACATGATATGTGTTCAGTAATGAGTTTGCGGCTCTCCCAAATGAATCACCAGATTGGAGACTCACCCAATGAATTGGCCATAGTAAGAATGTTGTTCAGGTCTAGAGAATGCAAATACTTATTTTGTATTATTCGACACCAAAGCCTTCTAGGATTATTTCACAACTTCCAACTCAACTTCGCAACAAGGGCTAGGTTAAGTAGTTCCATCTTCCTTAAGCAAACCTTTCCATCCTCTTTCTTGCCACATGTCATGTCCCAGCTAATGAGAGGAATTTTCTTGTCCTCTTTTGATCCCTCCCACATAAAATTCTTTAGGAACCCTTCAAGGCTTTTGAGGGTCTTACTTGTTAGTTTGAAGCACAACATTACATAGATTGATGCAACAAATAGTATTGATTTGATCATTGATATCCTACCTGCAAATGATAACCATTTTATTTTCTATGTTTTTGATTTCATTCTGCATTGGCCTAACAATTCCTAGTACACTGAATTGCATGACCCTTGGAACAATGGGGCCCCAAGGTGTTTCAAAGGCAGATTGCTATGCACAAATCCCAATTTTGATGTTATCCTTTTCTGTAATACCTTCATCATGTTGAAGAAGTAAATCTTTGACTTCTCCTTATTCACGACTTGACTTGAGGCTTTAGTGTATCTATTCAACGTACTCTTAATGACTTCTGCTTCCCTCAATGTAGCCTCCCCAAATAATGATGTGTCATCTGCAAATTGGATATGAGTGATAATATCAACCCCATCTGCTACTCAAATCCCCTTCCACACCTTAGCTTCCCTGAGGGAATGGAAGTGTTGGCCCATTGCTCACACCATAATTATGAAGAAAAAGGGGGAAATGGGGTCGCCTTGACGAAGCCCATTCATCTCACCAAAAAATCCATAGAGGGATTCATTCACAAAGATTGAATATCGTGGAGTAGAGATACATGTGCGAACCATCACAACCCAATATGGAGAGAAGCCAAACCTGGCTATAACCTCCAACGAAAAATCCTAGTGGACCTAGTTGTAAGCCTTTCTCATGTATAGCTTGACCATCATGCCTCTTAGTCTCTCTAAGGTGATTGTGTGCAATGTTTTCTTCATTATAATTATGTTGTTTGTTATCTCTCTACCTGGGGTGAACTCGTTATGCTCCTCGAAAATGATTGAACCCATTACTTTCTTCAACTGGTTCACCATGGCTTTAACTAGAATCTTATAAATCATGTTACAGAGTGATATAGGCCGGTAATCAATGAACAATGTGCAGTCTTTCTTCTTGGGGATTAAGGCAATGACCATGTTATTAATATCTTTGACGATATTTTTTGACTTTTTGAACTCTTCCACAAGCTTCGAGATCTCCTAACCTACAAAAATCCACCACTTTTGATAGAACTTTGCAGGCAACTCATTGGGCCTGGGTGCCTTGTATGAGTTTAGAGCAAAGGAAACCACCTTGACTTCTTTTATGGTGAATGGAGTAGTGAGCATACGGTTATCCTCTGCACTAATTATTGATGGGGTATAATCCAACTAAGAGGTATCCTAACGCAATCTACCACCCCAAGAGCTAGTAACAATGGGAAGAATCTAACCACCTCATTTTCTAGACTAATTTGTTCATTAGACACTGTGTCGTCTGGGCATGTGATGTTTTCAATTATGTTCCAAAATATTTGGGCATGGGTGGTCGCATAGAAGAATTTGGTGTTTGAGTCACCATCCTTAAGCCATGTTTCGTGCACCTTATGCCTCCAAAATAGTTCTTCTCTTGATAATAATTATGCATGATAATCTTTCAAGTCCCTCTCCAACTTGTATTCCAAAGTTGTCATCCCAAATTTGATTACGTGCTCATCGAGCTTATTCAACTCCGCTTCAACCCTTTCCTTTTTTATGGAGATGTTCTTGAAATTGGCTTTGTTCGACTCCTACATCCTAGTTTTGATGTTCCTGATCCTTTTGAATAGCCTAACATTGTTCGATCCGCCACAGTGGATCTTCTCCTTCCACCAACCCTCCAGAAGGTAAACCAGATTGCCATCTCACCACCACATCGATTCAAATTTGAAGAAGCTTTTGACAAATTTCTCACTCAAGTTCAAGCTCCGAGAGACCTGGAAGTGGTCTAACACCAAAATTGGCAAGATGCAAGTTTCACAACTTATGGCATCACCCAACCAATCCACCCTAATGAAGAATCATTCAATCCTTTTAGAAATATTGGTAAAACCTTCCCTAGAATTCATCTAGGTATATGGGCCATTTTTGGGAGCCTAGTCCACCACGAGAAGCTTCAAAAAAAATTCTCAGAAGTCACATATGAACTTGTTGAATTTTTTTGTGCTCCCACTCTTCTCCTACATATCCAATATGGCATTAAAATCACCACCCAAGATTAGTTTATCACAGACCATCCTACTCGCACACAGACTTATCTCCTCCCATACTTTCGCTTTCTCCTCAGTCCTTATTGGACCATAGGTTTTGAATAGTGGGAACTCATGATTTGCATCCTAAAATTTTACCCAACAAAGCATCTAGTAGCATTGGGCTTCCACCAACTTGATGTCCATCTAACCTGAAGACCATAGGACCCCCAAACCCCTAGTCGAGCCTATTGAATCACAAAACACACATTTCCCATACCTACAAAATACACATAAATTTGGACACTCACATTTGTCCAAATTTATCCCTTTTCATCTAAACATCCCCTTATTCACGTTAATTATGTAATATTGCTATTATCTAATTAATACCCTTAATCCTTCTAAATCCCTAAGGTATTCAGTTAATAATTAAATACCTCGCCCCTTTACTCTCTTTATCATCAAATGAATTAAATAAATATGAAATTTATTTAATTCCTCACATGTCACATCATTTTTTTAATCTTAATCAATATCCTAATCTCATCATTAGGGATGTGCACATGCCTAATCCTTGATTAGGATGTGTCACATCCTCCAACTTTTGCAAGTTGGCTTCTAATCCTCATTAACCCTTAACTATCTTCTAACCACTAATTAGCTAGTCTAATCAGTACCTTGGTCAACACTCTCCATCTCCCAAAGAATTTTTAATTCATTTTTATCTTTCCAAGGCTTTCCTCTTTCCCATGTGATCATTGAGAGGTCACATTAGTCACATGTGGGTAAGTACTTACCTTTTTAAGGACCTTGTCTTATCCAAGGTACCTCTCACCTCTCTTTTTAGGAACCTTGTCTTATCCACAAGATCTCCCAATCATGTAAATTTTAAATTCACTTGTATTTATCTAAGATTCTCCTCTTCCCCATGTGATCATTGAAAGGTCACATCATCCTTATTCCAAGGTACTTACAAGTACCTTCCTATCACATGTCACCTTCCATCTCATGTGTCATTGTGACACATCATCTGCCACATGGCAAGATGTTAGGGCTTGTGAGTCCTCAACTCACCACAACCCTACATCTTGCCCATGGTGGCAAGATCTCAACTGTCCCTCTTTTTAGGGCTTCTCTCTATAAAATGAAAAAAAAATCTTTCATTCTCTCATTAACAACACATTTTCATTCAACACATTCATTCACAACTTCATCTCTCAAGCTCAAGCATTCAACTAACTCTCTCAAGCTCAACCATCTACCATTGTTACACATTTAAGCTTTCATTCCATCCATTTAGTTCATCTTCTCAACTACCCACATCCACCATTTGAATCCTCATCAAACCCTCGTCATTTTGAATCCACTTTCATCTATTTTTTCATTGAAGGAGCATATATATTATCAACTATCAAGGGCCAACCAAGGATCAATTCAAGACAAGGTAAAATCTATTATTTTTATCTTTATTTTGTTTTGAATTCAACTAGGCTAATCATGAGGTGTTATTGTTATTTTCCTTTCCTTTTGTACCTTGTTTTGCATATTTTAGAGTAGGTTAACAACATTGGTTCACATTTCTGGCATGCTCAGTGGAACCCACAAACGGGTCCCTATCTTTTACATTTTTTGTTGTTTAAATTTTTACAGGTTCAAGTTCCAAACATGCAACCTCGCCCACAATTGGGTGAACCTGCCCTTACAGAGGGGCGAACCTGCCCTGTAGGGTCACCCATCTGAGCACTAGACAGTTTTTGCTAGCTTTTGACTTCAATTTTGCAGCGGGGCAAACCTTCCCTTATAGAGGGGCGAACCTACCCTAGGAGGGGTGAACCTGCCACTACAGAGGGGCAAACCTGCCCAAAATAGGAGCTTCTGCAAGGAAAAACAATAGTTTACAACTCAATTTTTGTCTTTTTCTTCACTATTTTCTACAAAAGGGCAAAATTTCCCTATAAGGGGGAAACCTTCCCCAAACAAGAGTGAACTTGCCCAGACAGAGCTTTTCATGAGGTAAAACAGTCGTTTCAGCTTTGTTTTTGCTTCCATTTTTTATCGTTTTCATATTTTAACACCTAAACATCATCTGTTTGTGAGTGTTTTTATGTTTTGATAACATTTGTACAAATTATTTCATGATTGACGAAGAACGAAGAACAAAACAACTAACATTTTTCTTGTAGGACGATTGATTTATCTAGTTTATCATTTTCATGATTAATCTAGGCACATAGTCTAATCAGGGGGAGTCAACTCATTGTTTATCATGCTTGTAAGTTCATTGTGTCACCCAAGGGGGCACTACTTCATTCACGCTTTCCCCTTGCACTTCATGTGAGCCTGGGCACTAGCTGAAAATGATTAGTGCTCTCTTTCTAGTAGGACCTGCTGGGGGATTTCATCACCCCAAGGGATGATCCCAACCACGCATATCAGTGGGGTATACAAAGGGGGGAGAATGAAATTTGTACCTTAATTTAGTCACATCAGTTCTGGCGGAGCATCGAAGCTAAGGTGATACCTAGATAGATGTGAAGAGTTGGTCTGATCCCTTCAGTATCTCATTGGGGTTCCCGGCTCACGCCTGTGATGGGTTGGTGTTCATAGTTGTGCCTCACGTACCTAGAGTATATTGAGGACTCCCTAGACACCTTGTTCATCCTAGATTAAGGATGGTGTTGGCCATACCCTCATCACTAATCTTAGGCTTGTGTTGTTTGAGTTGTCTTCCTTGTGCCAAACCAGTGCATTACTATTAAGTCAAGTCAGCCTTTGCTTTATGCTTTTTGTTTGTAGTCTTTTGTAATGTCCCCAAATTAACCCTGCACTCTTCTTTTGGGTTTTAGCCTATTTCTGGAAACTCGTAGGCTAAGCAATATTGGAAATTTAGGGTTTCCACTTTCAGTAAGTCCTGCTTCCAGCTCAGTTCAGTTTTAGTGAGTTTTGTTGTGGATTTACTATTTATAGCAGTTGGCTATTTTTAGTAAGTCAATTTGTGGCAGTGGCATTGACATCAGTTCAACTCAAGTCATCTTATCCTTCTTCAGTTTCAGTTTGCTTTGGTTATCTCTATGGATTAAGTTTTATACTTAGTCATTTTTATGTTTCTCAGTTGTACGCCCACACCTAGTAATGATCACTTCATGTTGTTTTTAAAAGGGGGTCAATAGTGCATTTAATGAATTATTAAATGCTTTATTGTTGCAAAGTGAAGTTGGATGCCTAAAGGGGAAGTTGAATGATATTTTAATATTTCAAAAATTAAAGTGCAAAAAGGTGGCGTCCCTTTTGGAAGTTGAAGTGATTCAACTTCTTGGAATTTGAAGAGTTTCTTGTTGCTTCATTTGCCAACTGAAGCCTATATATTGATGTTTTATGATGAGCTAATTATGCATATTTTTGGAAGAGTAAAGTTACGGTGCTAGAATGAATCTAGAACTTGGCTAAGGGGAAGCTTAGAAAATCATTCTTTCTTCGAGCCTGAAACTATGGCTTCCTAGGAATATTTATGAAGACCATGCTTCATTCAGGAGTGTGGATAGTGCTCAATGGTGATTTAATTTACAAGCAGATTGTTGATTTATAATTTGTTTGTACTACTGTTGTAATTGGTTGAAGCAAATTTATACTCATAGCTTCGCCACTGATTTTTATTTCGTTTTGGGTATTTGCTTGAGATGTATGTCTGTGTGGGGCACACCTTTCTGCAAATTTTGGGAATTTATCTTTGACTACTGATTTTTCTAGAGAAGGTCAACTTCTCCAAGGAGGTCATACTTTTCTATGGTTGCATTGGGATTTGAACCTACTATTATCTTTTGTTTCTGGTTTGTCTCTTTGATGGATTATGGATGCCTAGCTCTTAGTTGTTGTTCACCTATGGTATGAGAGTTTTCAAAGTTGATTTGACAAAGTTACATCCATTTCTATGAGGTTTGACATTGCTGGTCTGATTTTCTGTTTATGTTGTTTCTGATCAGACTTATTAAATATTGGTATTTTGTTGGTTGTGCTTCAATTTCATATCATTTAATCATTGTAAATGTTAGAGGAAGTAATGCTCTAACTATTGGTTGATTTAGGAATCATATCTTTGAGTTTTGCAGCTTATTTTCATTATTGTAAAGTTGATTAGTAGTACTAACAACTCTTTCTTTATTGCTGCAATTTTATATCGGCTTTACACTCCCACAATTGAGTGGTTGAGTTTTAGAATAAACATCTTTCTTGTTTATAATTTCCCCCCATGTTATAAGTGGTTGTGTGGACAGTATTCCCCCCATGTTATAAGTGGTTGTGTCGACAGTATTCCCCCCATGTTAATAAGTGGAAGAGTGGATTTAAAAGTTGGCTTGCCACCTAATAATTGTTATAAACTCACCCACTAAATAAGTGGAGTATGCCCACCAATTGTGGATGCCTACATCAATAGTTGAATTGTACTTTCATCTTTTTTTATGCCTAACGATCCTTTGACCATATTATATCACCTTGCCCACATTGGGATCTTAGTGAACATTCTTGGTTAGAGTTATCTTCTTTGTTGATTTGCATTTTTGGAGCTAACCCTAATCAATGTTTGGTTGTTGATTTGAATGTTAATTTGGAAAAAAACTAAGGGGGAATATTTCATCTTTTGGGTCCTTTGCTATAGCTATTTTCACCTAAGTCAAGTTTAGTTTTGGTATAGAGGGGCAAACTTGCCCTACAGAGGGGAAAACTTTCCCTTTGTCTCAGTCATTCCTCAACTTGTTTCTACCATAATTGTCCAACTTTTTACTGAACAAGAGAACCTACCTTTAGAGGGGTGAACCTGCCCTCAAAATAGTCAATTTTTCCTTTTGTTCAGTCAAAAAGCTCGTTTCAGCAATTGGGCGAACCTGCCCCATAAAGGGGTGAACTTGCCCTTAGAGGGGTGAACCTGCCCCTGTAGAGGGGTGAACCTGTCCTCCAAATAGTCATTTTTTCCTTATGTTCAGACAAACAACCAATTTCTTAGGTTGGGAAAACCTACCCTTGCAGAGGGGAAAACCTACCCTAACTTAGGTGAACCTACCCTCCAAACAGTCATTTTCACCTTTCGTTTAGTCATTTTTAGCATTCGTTTGCTCGTTCTGAAGGCCCATCTCCTTAGTTCAACCATCCACCTCCTCGTTTTGAGCACCCATTTATCTATTTCGAGCATCCATTCCCCATCCCAAACATTCATCCCCTTGATCTGAGCATTCATCTCCTTGATCTGAGTAGTCCCCTCGTTCCAAGCACTCGTTTACTTGTTTTGAGCATCCGTTCCCCACCTATCTTTCACTAAATATCCTTAGGTGAACCTACCCTATTATTTGGGAAAACCCACCCTATAATTAGGTGAACTTTCCCTAACTTGGGAGAACCTACCCCTCAAACAGCTGATTTCACCCTTTGTTTCGAGCACCCTCCTTTGCATTTTGGGAATTCTTCACCTCATTTCAAGCACCCATTTTCTTGTTACGAGCATCCTTTCATCCATTTTGAGATTCAGTCTCCCCATTTGGGCATTTGTTCATTAATTTCAATCAATTATTTACTCATTTTAAACTTTCATTCGTTCATTCTGAACATTTGTTCTCTCCATCTGAGAAATCATCCATTCATTCTGATCATCTATTAACTCATTCTGAGCATCCGTCTCCTCGTTCCAAGATTCAGTCTCCAATTTTGAGTGTCTATTTACTCATTTCAACCAATCGTTCATCTCTTCTGAACAATCATTTTTTTTCCTGACCAATCGTTCATCTATTTTGAACCTCCATCTCTTTGTTCTGAGAGTCATTCATCTATTCCAATCAATCGTTTACTCATTCCAAGTAATCGTTCATTCATTTTGAGCTTTTGTCTCCTCATTCTAAGAGTCGTTCATCCACTCTTAGCAGTTGTTTAATCATTCTGAGTAGTCATTCATCCCTCTCGATCACCCGTTTACTCATTTTGAGTAATCTTTCATCTATTATGGGCTTCCATCTTCTAATTCTGAGAGTCATTCATCCATTCTAATCATTTGTTTGCTCGTTTTGAGCTCTCGTGCATCCATTCACTCATTCTGATCTAGTCTATCTCCCCTTTCGAGCGATCATTTACTAGTCCCGAGTATTTGGTCATCCACTCCTATCATCCATTTCCCTAATCTAATCATCCATTTCCCTGATCTGATCATCTATCTACCCATTATGAGAGTTTGTTTCCCTATTTCAAGGGTCTGAAAGCAGAGGGGCGAACTTGCCCCACAGAGGGGTGAACCTGACCTTCATCCATCTTTTCATCGTCGTTTCCATTCATCAACACTTTCTGAAGGTTATCATTTCATCGACCAAATCACATAGGTGCATTTTAGAACATCATTAGAGTCCATATCCATCATCAAATCATCCAACCCAATCACCTAGACTTTGTTTTAGGGGTTTTGATTTTTATGCAGAAACTTTCGAAGACCATAACTTTTGACTTGGGTGTCTGTTTGGGCTGAAATTTTACAAGTGGTTGTGTTATGAGGTGGCATGTGGATTCCAAACAACCCTCAGTCGGTTGGCCCCTGTTTTGACACATTTTTGAGGCTTCAAACTTTCATCTTGACCCTCAAAATCGCAATTTAGTGTTTTATTCAATTTTTTTTTTTTTTTTGTTAGTAACTCAAAATGCGTGTCTCAAATTTGGGAGGTTAGTTGGCAATTCATCCTACCTTATTTTTAGGAAGTTTTGGGAACAAATTGAACTATCAAAGATATACTTGTGCAGTTACCTAAAATGGCAAAATTTGATAATTTTTGAAAACTACCAAATCTGGCAAAATCTAATTGTCAGTATCTTACACCCTCTAGTTAAAATCCTTGAACTTGGTTTAGAATCAATCCTATCATGTCCTTTGATCCAATCCCAATATGAGCTTTGGTCAATCTGCATTCTCCCAAGGTCATTCATCTATCATCTGAATCACATAGGTACATCATTCGAGAGCATCTCTAGGTTAGGTATCCATCATCGCTTTCCCCATCCAAATCCCCTGAACTTCATTTTAGGTTATTATCCAAAGTAACCTAGGTGTTTGAATTGATCTTCATCATCAACATCTGCTTAAGATTGTCATTTGTCTTAAGTTAATCATCATTGTCGGCCCAATCAATCCACTTTCAATCTCAATGTGGATTTGGTGTTGCAATCATCCATTTATCCTTTAATCTAATCAATCAGTATCCTAAGTCACCTATGGTAATCTTTGAATGGGGTCTTCCAATCCCTTTCGTCATCCTATCTGATCCATCATTTGATCTTATCAATCATTTCATTAATTGATCATATCTGATCTAATCCAACCACATCCCTATCCAATCATTTTTTACCCAATCAATCTACTTCCATCTCGAAGCAAATTCGGTGTTGTAGTCATCCTTTGATAATCAAATCCAATCATCAGAATCAATCCCATCGCATCATCCAATCATCTAAATTTGAGCTTTCATCCAATCCTAATTTGAGCTTTCATCCAATCATCCTAATATGAGTTTTTATCCAATCTCAATCTGAGCTTGACCAAAATCCTAATAGGAATTTTTGGTATCAAAACAAATATTAGGATCCATCCCTCCATCTTCTTCCAATTCATCCTATTTATCCTTTCATCATCATGAATCCTTATCCTTCATCAATAGTAGTCAAGGGAAATCCTAATTACGTCAACAACGATAATGAGAGTCTTGTTGATCAAGAAGTATACGACATAGATCCCCTTGATGCTATCATCGCTAGTAAGCTTTCTTCACCCGCTTTCCAAAATTCAATCACCCCTTCAAGCTATCTTGTTATGTCTTCATCCATACCTAATCACGCTCCTCATGCTACCTTTGACAAAGGATATCCAATATCTTCCCCATCTCCATATTCGTCATATCCTTTATCTACATCATCCTCTTATCCAACACCCGCATCCTCTTATCCTAGTTTTCCATCCTAGTATTCCTCTTACAATCCCCCATCCATGTATTCCCATTATCCTAATCCTCCATACCAATCTACCTATCCTAATTCAATATTCACATCTTCCTATCCTAGTCCACCATCCACATCTTCCTATCCTAACCTACCATCCATGAATTCCTCTTATCCTAATCCACCACCACAATCTTCCCATCCTAATATGTTGTCCCAATACCTCTACTACAATCCAAAACCCATACCCTCTTGCCCTAATCCACCACCCACATCCTATTGTCCTAATACACCACCTACATCTTGTTGTCCTAAATCACTATTCCAATATCCCTACCTCAACCTACCATCCAACCCTAATCCTCCATCTACTCCTAGCCTTCCATCCAATCTCGTTCTCCAATCTAATCCTAATCCACCAATCCATAGTCCTTCATCCACTCCTACCTTGCCATCTAAGCCTAGAGTATGCTAGTTTCTCACTCAAAAAGTTCTCCAAGGACTTATGACAAAGATGACATCCCCAACTCCACACCATGAAGTTGTGGAACCATTCCATCTCAATCCATCATCTACGCTGACTAGTGATGAGACCCTTCTCTGCACCACCCCTAGTACCACTCAAACCACTGAAACCATCACATCTGTCGAATCCATTGAGTCCCCATCTCCTACTCTGAGTCCCCATTAAGCCCATCGAAGATAACCAAATTCAATACACTTCTCCCACTCCTAGAATCACTGAACTCCATTCCCATGAATGCCTTGAATTCTCTATCCTTCCATCTTCCCCACTTGAAGAGTCTCTCCAAGACTCCATCATCATGCCACCCACACAAGATGATTCATGCCAAGAGCTTTATCCAAAGCATACCAACATATCCCCTTCTCCACATCCAGATCCTGTCATCCCATCTAGTCCATCTCAAGATCATAGTCCTCCATCCACTCCATCCCATGATCCCCTTGATACTCAAGATCCAATCACTCCATCGCATGAACCCTTATCAACCGCTACCACAAATCTAGATCCTATCATGTCACCTAATCCCTCTCTTGATCCCTTACCACTCACTTGTCTCGATCAAGATGTTGCTACCCCATCATCTCCAACTCATGATCCTCCATCATCGCCTAAACCTACTATTCCCTCACCGCTTTTATATCCCCTTGGTACTCTCACATTTTTCCATGGTGGTCTCCTTGCAAAAGAAAAACAAAGTGTATATACCACCTATCATCCTCTGCCTAATAATGGACTCGCATCATGTTTCCAGAATAACACAAATCCTATCATGGATTGCATGCTCAAGAACATGAAATATCAAGGAAAAGGTTTAGGCCTTCATGAGCAAGGTATTAGAGCCCATCCAGGTCAAAGAGCAATCCTATACACAAGGTCTTGGATGTATCTCTCACGACTCGCTATCTAAAAATATTGGTACAACCTCTATACATCCCCAATGAGCCTCTTCCAAAAGAAATATAGGTTGTTCCCATTGCTCCACCAAATCATTTGTTGCCATCCCCCCTCCTCCATCATACCGGCTTCAAACAACCATCCATATTCCTCCTTCATCTGCTCCATCCATTTTGGGTCCTTGTGTCCCTCCATCCACCATCTCCCATCCTTCATCTACTTCATCCATTTTGGGTCCTTATGTCCCTCCACCCACCATCACACATCCTCCCGGTACTAAGTCCATTTTGGGCCATTATATCCCAAAATCACCTCCTCCATCTTGTCCTATTTATCCTTCTATCCATCCATAACCTATCCATGTCATCCATCATAAACATCCCACTCACATGTCCCCTAATCAAGATCAACAAAGGAATGTACCCGAACATCCTCCATCCACACATAATCCCTAAAATCCTACCTCCATCACTCCACATCATCCATCTTCTCACACCCATCCTATTAAAAGCATTTGGATGTCAAAGTAAAAATGCATAAATCTAAAGATCCACATGAATATAAAGTTCCCCATGTCCCCTCTAAAAGACATGGCGAAGAAGAGAAAAATCTAATCCAAAAGCAAATCCAAAATCAAAATCAAACCCATCGGCTACAAAGGCCCACCAAAGAGAAAATCAAAACCATGTGGATCCCAAAGAAAAAAGATGTAATGCCTTTAAATGAAGCATCCATAACAACATCCAAGTTGCTAATCTGAAAGCCAATCATACACATCCTCCATCTCCTAAATCTGTTTTGGGTCCTTATGTCCCAAAATTCACTATCCCATCTCCTCCATCATCCCTGCATTCTCCATCCACTAACCCTCCTATCCTTTCACATCCACCACCATATGTACCAATGTCAGTCCTAAACACATCTCCCCATCACACATCCACCCCATCATTCCATCCATACACTTTTCAACATCCCATCCATTATCTTGCATATCCCCCCCCTCGAATCCCTTTAATCCATTCTCTTGCATAATCCATTTATCCTAATAAGGTTGTACCAACATCCAATAGTCGCTTCAAACACGGGCTCTTAATACTTTGTATGAAATTTTATGCTTGAGTCCTTCATCCATCTCCTTATCGCATTTCTTCTAAATCCCCTTATCCACATCCCTATCCTTATCCATCTCCTTTCGCATGCTATTCAAAAAGTCCAAAAAAAAAAATCAAAAAAGTAAAAAAAGGAAAAAGTAAAGAGAAATAATTCGTCTAATGGTTAAAACTTGGCAAACAAGCGCCTTGGATAGGTACCATGATGAAAACCTAACAAATAGACATCATGCATAAATCCCCCATCCAATATACTTCCACACTTGGGGGAAACTACATCCCCTTCATCTAACCTATTTTACACATCCTGCATGCCACATCCCATTTATCCCAACCCCTCCATCCTCCTTGTAATCATGATATCGATAGGGGAAAAAATATATACATGCTTTGGACACCTCTTGGCATACATTCCCCTCACCTACACACTATCCTAATCCTTATCCACATCCATCTACCTTCCTTGTCCACCCATTATGCTACCATCCATCTCCCTCTCTCATCCACTTATCATATCCTCCTCCATTTATCTCCTTTATCTTTTCATCCACCCATCTTCCATCCCTCCTATCTCATTATACATGACATATGTAGAGTGGGGGAACCTCCTTCTTTATGAAATAAGTCCTTGGAGACATCATTCATCCAAATGGTCCCTTCCATCTCACCATCCTAGTCTTCCTATCCATCATAGCATCCCCTTTCATCTATCCATTTGGAAACCTTATCCCTCTATCCATCCATCATGGCAATCCCTTCCATCGCTCCATCCTTATCTTCCTATCCATCCCTCATAACCATCCCTTTCATCTCCCCATCCTTATCTTCCCACCTATCATTATCTCCTTACCAATCCAAATAATCTCTTTCACCTCCCCATCCTTATCTTCCTATCTATCCAAACAATTCCTTCCATCTCTCCATCCTTATCTTCCTCTCTCTCCAAACAATCCCCTCCATATCCCCCATCCTTACCTCCCTATCTGTTTATCTCTATCCTCATCCCATCTCCTAATCCCTTGTCATTGGTATCTAACTATAGGCTTCTCCCCATGCAATCCAATGCCATCTATCTCATCATCATCACTCCTTCCTCTTTCACACATCTTTCCAATCTCCTATCACTTCTCATCACTCATCTCCCCATCATATCATCCTCCCAATTCATCTTTTGCTGATTTGGATAACTATCCCATCCTTGAGCTTCATGATAACCATCATCCTTTCCTATCCACCAGGTCTATCCTATCTCATCATATTGGTTCCATCTTTTTATCTACTTATCCTTGTCATCTCATCATCATTCATCCATGGTCGGTTGTCAGTCTTTTGTCAAACTATGTTGCCCCTGCGCTTTCACATAGGCAAGGTCGATCATTTGATCCACCCCCGGGGCTTTTGTTTGTTTGGTCTTTTTCATTCATCGCTGTCTCCATTTTCCTCTTTCCGCTTTTATCCATGGCCTTTTATCGAACTATGAGGGCTCTGCGCTTTCACGAAGGTAAGGCTAATCTCTGATCGGCTCCCGAGCCCCTCGGTCATTAGGGGGTGTCAATCTTGCATCTTGCATCTTGTGTCATGTCATCAAGTATGCCCTTATCCAGCTAGTTCTTAACAAATGAGATTCACTTGTATCATGAGATTCAATCAATTTTGAATATCCTGCATCATATCGATCTTTTAGTTTAGTATCCATCATCGGTCTCAACAGGATGCATCCTTCCTAACAAACCTCATCAACCCCATCCATCCTCTTGATCCTATGGAAAACGATGTTTTGAAATTGATTGTGATCTTTTGATGCTTTTAGCCTTTTTTTTATCATTTGAGCTCCCTATCATCACTTGTCGAGGCCGCCATGATCTATCATATTATGGTGTGTTTTGACAAGTTAACATAGGGGCATATCTTGATCTTTTCTTTGTTGTCCCGCGTAGTACCCACCAAGAATCCTTTGGTCTTGTGTTACGCTGGGGAATCCTTTTGTGCTTGTGGTTATTCCAGTGCCTGGCTTGACCAAGGTCTTTGTGACTTTGGGTGTTGGAATAACCTTCTTTTTTGTTGTGTTTGTTTTATGTATTAGACACTAATCTGCCTTGGTTCCACATACCCCGACACTTGGTGTCTTATGCTATAGCAAAAATTAGTGCTCCAAAAATGGAAAATCACATTAGGATTTTATTTCATTTTCCATTCTATTGCATTGCATGTATCCTCCATCTCTTCTCATCCATCTTTTTAGCACCCCTCATCATTTCATCCTCTTCTCAATCTTCTTAGAATAATATCGATTTGTTATTCTAAGCATCCTCATCATATCATCATCTCTTCAATCTTCTTATAATACTATATATTGGTTATTCTAAGCATATTTTCAACCATCTCACATCTCAACCAAATCCTCCTCCATTCAAATCTAGCACGAATCATCTAATCACATCCTTGGTTTTGTTCCTAGCCTGGCTACAAGCTTTGATCCAATCATTATCATCATTAGGATGTACCCTTCCCTATCCCTTGGTGTTGTTTTGGGATGTATCATTCCCTCATCAACAACACTTTCTTCATCATCATCATCAAGATGTATCCTTCCCTATCCTAGTGTTGTTTTTGGATATATCATTCCCTCATCAACAACACTCCATCCATCATCAAACCATTTTGGCTTGTACCTTGACTGGGACAACATCACCTTTGTCCTTGAATCGATTTGTGCTTCCCAATCTCCTATCACTTATCATCCTCTCTTATCCATCACTTTTCATCATCTTCCCAACCTCCTCTCACATCACACCATCCATTTTGAGAGCACACCCGTGTTCTCTTGAACTCACATGTCTTCTCAAAGGGGCATCCTCAATCCCTAACCTTCATCATCACCCCCATCATACTTCTTCCTAGTCACTCCTTTGAATGATTGGGGCATCTTTCCCAATCTAATCATCTTCTTCCCGGTTCTTATCTTTTAATCTTCTTTTAAATGATGCTACTTCATAACACCATCTCAAAGAGGGGAAAAATGTAGACACCTAAATTTGGACACTCACATTTGTCCAAATTTATCCCTCTTCGTCTAAACATCCCCTTATTCACGTTAATTAGGTAATATTGCTATTATCTAATTAATACTCTTAATCCTTCTAAATCCCTAAGGTATTCAGTTAATAATTAAATACCTCACCCCTTTACTCTCCTTTTCATCAAATGAATTAAATAAATATGACATTTATTTAATTCCTCACATGTCACATCCTTTTCTTAATCTTAATCAACCTCCTAATATCATCATTGGGGATGTGCACATGCCTAATCCTTGATTAGGATATGCCACATCCTCTAACTTTTGCAAGTTGACTTCTAATCCTCATTGACCCCTAACTGTCTTCTAACCATTGATTAGCTAGTCTAATCAGTACCTTGGTCAACACTCCCCATCCCCCAAAGAATTTTTAATTCATTTTTATATTTCCAAGGCTTTCCTCTTTCCCATGTGATCATTGAGAAGTCACATCAGTCACATGTGGGTAAGTACTTACCTTTTTAAGGACCTTGTCTTGTCCATAAGATCCTCCAATCATGTGAATTTTAAATTCACTTTTATTTATCTAAGATTCTCCTTTTCCCCATGTGATCATTGAGAGGTCACATCATCCTTATTCCAAGGTAGTTACAAGTACCTTCCCATCACATGTCACCTTCCATATCATGTGTCATTGTGACACATCATCTGCCACATGGCAAGATGTCAGGGCTTGTGAGTCCTCAACTCATCACAACCCTACATCTTGCCCATGGTGGCAAGATCTCAACCGTCCCTCTTTTTAGGGCTTCTCTCTATAAAATGAAAAAAAAATATTTCATTCTCTCATTAACAACACATTTTCATTCAACACATTCATTCACAACTTCATCTCTCAAGCTCAAGCATTCAACTAACTCTCTCAAGCTCAACCATCCACCATTGTTGCACATTCAAGCTTTCATTCCATCGATTTAGTTTGTCTTCTCAACTACCCACATCCACCATTTGAATCCTCATCAAACCCTCAACATTTTGAATCCACTTTCATCTATTTTTCCATCGAAGGAGTATACATATTAACAACTATCAAGGGCCAACCAAAGATCAGTTCAAGACAAGGCAGAATTTATTCTTTCTATCTTTATTTTGTTTTGAATTCAACTAGGCTAATCGTGAGGTGTTAGTGTTCTTTTCCATTCCTTTTGCACCTTGTTTTGCATCTTTTAGATTAGGTTAACAACATTGGTTCGCATCTACAATAGTTTTTTAAATTTTCACCCTTAGAAGCATTGATCTTAGTCTCCTAAAGCAAAACAATATCCACCTTAACATGATCTAGATGGCGCTTGACTAAGCATCGCTTGTTAGGGGCCAATAGGTCCCTGACATTCTAGGTAAGGATCTTCATGGCTATCCAAGGGAGGCCCTAGCTCCCTTGGATGTCAAAAATTCCCTAATGCTTAGGAACCCTTTCTCCACCACCTCTTCCTCTTGCTTTTGTTTGTTTAACTTCCTTCCTTTACCTTTCTTTGACTTGCCCGACATCCAAGCGGCCGACTGATTGATGCACCAAGGTTCAACAATATCCAACTCGTCATTCTTAAAGAATTCATTTTCTTAGTTGTCAGATCCCACTGAGTGAACATCTAAAAGCTACTCAAGCACCAATTTGACATCTTGAGGGGCCGTATCCATTGCAACAACATCGCTAGCCATCTTTGGAGGGGCATCTCCAACTTTAACATCACCGACTATTTCTCCCATGCCTAGCATGGGAGGGTAGATAGCCAAGGCCATGCATGGGCCGTTATTCCTCAACCTAGCCACCGTAGCCTTCTGGGCATGCTTAGAGCAACTGACCTGGCAGATTTTTTTGCTTCTTTTGAGCCAAAGGGTCGGGAACGCTCTTGGGTATCCATTCCTTCCTTGTCCTTGGTTTTTTGCGACAATTTTCCACATTGTGGTCTCTCATGACATCTCGAGCAGAAAAACTTATCTTCTTCTACTTCCACCGATTGGATCTAGTGCTCATCATTTACACACATCGAGATTTCCTTTGGAACCTTCCTGACTGCCACAATTTTGAGTCTTGTGTAGATGTAGGAATCACCTTCAATTATGTCAATGTCCGCATCCACTAGAGTCCCCAGGGATCTACAGATCTTCACTAGACTATCCTCTACCCAATACTCTAGCAGGAGATTATACAACTAAATCCACATCGGCTTCTCATATAGTTCATGCTTGACTTGGTCAAATTTAGGGCACCACTTTTGCATATAAATTAGAGAGTCATCAACCTTCCACAACCCACCTTGAAGAATCACCTCCCTTGCTTTTGATGAAAGGAAGATAGCCAGGAAGAAACCTTTAG